>JABFPJ010000340.1:0-43375 GCA_022817425.1 Gryon sp. ZL-2020 | reverse complement strand
GAAAGAGACAGTGAAAGCCGATGAATGATTTATTTCATTGAGAATGAGATATTCATGGAAAATGTGTAGTTGAATATTGAAATTTTTCGTTTCACTAATTTCAATTTAGCTCATGCATTATTTAAGTAAAGATTTGATTAAAATGTTGCGGTGATTCAATTTGATGTCTACACAAATTTGTTGAAAATATGAGATATGCATTTTTACATTCATTTTTTCAGTTTAATTTTAACTCAACATATGACTTATTTCAAAAATATATTTTATTTATGCAATTTCAATGTATGTCATGAAACTTTATTTCGAACAATAAAGAAACACAATTTTCCTTTAAACCTTTTTAACGGAAAACCATATTTATGTTATGTCAAGAATTTATGCTGGCAAAATATAACACTTTGAAACTGTTGTATTATACTTTTATGTAGTTATTATAGCAATTTGACGTGTTAAAGCAGATTTCGATAGAGAATCTCGGGCGTAAAAAATGGAATAACAGTACCTCGTTAAGAATGATTATAGTCGATAGAAGTAATAAGCAATTCTTCTGTTTACCGTAAAAGCGATTTGGTGGTAAATTTTCTTCCATCGCGACAAGTTCCGTTAATGACAACTTGCAGATGTTAAAAGCCCACACGTATACCCGTACGCGACAATGGCGCGATAATTAAGAGTTTGTTATTTCGTTGCGTCAAGTTGAAGACGCGGATCAAAAGTCATCGATTTATTATCTCGCCGCGTTTATCAATGTGTATCGACCAAGTCGATAATAAATTTATATTGACATGCGGTTTATTGAGACAATTTTATTACTTCTTTTAAACTTAAATAATCGACAAAGTTTACCGGAAATTTAATCAGTTTAAACAATTAATTTGTTTAAAAAAATATATTCATAAATTATTATTATTTGATGCATTTAAAAAGATAAGAAAAAAAGAGTCGATAAGTTTAAACTTGACTTTCGTGGTGGAATTTACGTAAAAATGAAAGTCAAGATCCAGCAATTGCGATTAAAAAAATATTATGCTTCGCTGTTACGACTGTTTTCCTGGACAATTTTTCTTCCTTTTCAAATTTTGTTTAAAAAGTATTTAAACAAAATTCTTATGTATTTTTATAAAAAACACTCTATTGTTGTAATCTGTTCTATTTTTAAGAAATAATGTATGCAATCATTTTAGTTAAAATATTTTAAGAGAAAAATCGACTTTCTGTTATATCATTTTGGACTTTTTGTACAAAATAGAATTTAATTTCATTGAATCATTTTTTTCAACAAGTAAAATTATTTTTCTGCAACCACAAATAAGAAAAAAAGTGCTAATAATAAGCCATTTTTTAATAGCAAAAACATTTATCCTACATCATAGTGAAATGTGCAGTTTTTTGTTTGGTGCTTTCAGAAATATTGTCTACATAATCTTACTTGTCGAAATACTGATAATTTCACTTTTTCCTTCTAAATTCGTAGTACCTCCGTCCTTGTCCTTTCTGTTTTCTATTACGAGTTTGGATGAAACAATAAGAACTTCCTCGATTTCTGGCGGAGGTGGTGGCGGTGGCGGTGGAGGTCTTACACTGTTAAGTAAATTATATTATTAATTATTTGAATTAATTTTATCTTTAAAAAGCTCAATTTATATATTAAAACAATGAAATGAAAAAAAAAAGAAATGTATCTTTTCAACTTAAACACTGAAGATTTTCATTTGACGAACAGAAAGTGAAATTCTAAAAATGAGAGAATACCAAAAGAAAGTCAATTCTAAAATAAATGTATCACTTGCGCGTAAAGAACACATTTCTGTAAATACCGCTTTAATTATCAACGCCTCTTTCACTTTCATTTTCAAATCATTTATAACATAACACCGGTCTTCAATTTCTAATCGAACTCTACCGTGTATTTAATTCGAAAGTTTTCGTTCATCGTGTACATCATTCATTCACTGTAGCCAATATTTACTGCTTTTTCATTAAGACGTTAAAAAAATGCACGCGAAAAAAGTATAATTACGTTATTAACACAAATGAAAAAAGTGCACATTATACAACTAATTTTCCAAAATGTAACACTTAATTTTTCAAACTAATATGTTATTATAAATTTTTATACACACACAAAAAAACATTTAAATCTTTTTTTGTTTTAATTAAAGTTAAAATATTTTAAAATATAATTTTGATTATAAAAAAATGTCAAAATTAAAAAAAAATGTCAAAACATTTGTAAAAGAATTGCACGTAAAAGAACTTTTTGAACAGAGTGTAAACTTTCGATTTTCCCTCTGTTGAAGTTAATCGGTTCGACCCACTTGCCTTGGCTCAGAGCTCGGGGATTTGGACTCCTTCTCACTTTCCAGCTTCGGGCCCGGCGTGATCTTCCTCTCTGCAAAAGCAACCAGAAATTGTTAATCCTTAAGTGGTCCGGCCAATTGTCGTGATCAAAGTGTGGCCGTTTAAGTTTTGATCGTGTCGTGGAATCCCAACATATCAGAGTGGAGATGCTTATACTTTCACTTCCGCTCGAGAGCCGCGAATTAAAACACACGAATCAAATGGGCTTTATACATTGATAATTCACGCGGAACATTGGCAATCAGTTGACGTTATCATTTGCCATCGGGATTAAGAAATCAGTGTCATAAAATACGGATATTAAAGAAAACCGATCGTGGAAAATTTATCGTGAAATGAAAAGAATTCAACGAAAGAAATTATGAGCAAAGAAAGTTAAACTGCAAAATATATTTTCGAATGTGTATTTCCTTTTTTAACTTCTTCATTTCATTTCTAGAATGTTTATAATTATTTATGATTATATTATTGAAACAAATATGTGTATATATAGTAATTATAAGAAGAGAAAAAATATTTTTTTTATTATATGAATAAAATTATATCGACTTAATTGTAAATTTTATAATTACCAGGAGGAATATCTGGTAACTTTGGACTCTTATTAATATGCTCGTTACTGCTGTTCCTTGACAAAGGTGGAGTTGATGTCGTTGATGAGTAATGAACTTCACTGCTCATATTAGAACATTCACTGGTACTGCTGGACCTGCTGTAACGTCGGTCAGTTTTTTGAGATCGACTGAAAAGAACGAAAAAATCGGTAAATAGAAATCGGCAAATAAAAATCGGTTAATTTAAAATTGACACAGTGAAAACATTATATTTAGTTTGTCAAAGTAACCATTTAGACTTTCAATTTAACTTCATTTTTCCAATTCAGACAATATAATTAATTGCATATAACTAATCAAATTTTTTTTATGAATAAAGAACTTTTAGTATAATCTTCATTTTTCCATATAATAAATAATTAATTAAAATAAAATATTTTTTTATTGCATTAACATTAAATTAACTTAAATCGTTTTAAAATAATGAATTTTGATTTCAACATAAACATAAAAAATAATTAGCTGTGATAAAAAGATCGATATTTGAGCCTAAAAGGCATACTGTCACTTGACTTGGCAATTTACCTGCCATCTGAGCTATTATCAGAGTTCTTTTTATTTGAAGTCACGCTATCATTCTCTTGGCGCAGACAGATCTGTTCGTAAGCGTGTTCGCCATTCTCCTTTATCAAGTCCGATTTGATCGCGTTTCCGTTAGACATTGGTTTGCAGGATCTATTATTGATGTGTACGTCCACTTTCACTGAAATTCAAACATAATTGAATGCCGAACAATTCAAAATGATCGCTACATCGCACGCAATTACCATCGTGCCTTGCACTTTTAATCATTAAAAACGACCACCGCAACATCAAACGAAACGAAAAATAATGTGCGCAGAGAAAGTCCATTTTTTATCCAAGATTACATATCTAAACTAAATGCATGCATTTATTGAATAATTTGTCTTTATGCATATTTTCTGTTATGTTGCTAAAATGACGTTAGAATTGTTGATATTATATGGCAATTGCGATGCTAAAGAAATCGTGATAATCTTTGTGAAAGATAATAATTTATTGTGACGATCGAAAAGTGTTGATAAATTTTGTTTGAACGGTGGAAGGCAAAATGTGCCGAGATGAATCCAACGAAAGAGACAGTGAAAGCCGATGAATGATTTATTTCATTGAGAATGAGATATTCATGGAAAATGTGTAGTTGAATATTGAAATTTTTCGTTTCACTAATTTCAATTTAGCTCATGCATTATTTAAGTAAAGATTTGATTAAAATGTTGCGGTGATTCAATTTGATGTCTACACAAATTTGTTGAAAATATGAGATATGCATTTTTACATTCATTTTTTCAGTTTAATTTTAACTCAACATATGACTTATTTCAAAAATATATTTTATTTATGCAATTTCAATGTATGTCATGAAACTTTATTTCGAACAATAAAGAAACACAATTTTCCTTTAAACCTTTTTAACGGAAAACCATATTTATGTTATGTCAAGAATTTATGCTGGCAAAATATAACACTTTGAAACTGTTGTATTATACTTTTATGTAGTTATTATAGCAATTTGACGTGTTAAAGCAGATTTCGATAGAGAATCTCGGGCGTAAAAAATGGAATAACAGTACCTCGTTAAGAATGATTATAGTCGATAGAAGTAATAAGCAATTCTTCTGTTTACCGTAAAAGCGATTTGGTGGTAAATTTTCTTCCATCGCGACAAGTTCCGTTAATGACAACTTGCAGATGTTAAAAGCCCACACGTATACCCGTACGCGACAATGGCGCGATAATTAAGAGTTTGTTATTTCGTTGCGTCAAGTTGAAGACGCGGATCAAAAGTCATCGATTTATTATCTCGCCGCGTTTATCAATGTGTATCGACCAAGTCGATAATAAATTTATATTGACATGCGGTTTATTGAGACAATTTTATTACTTCTTTTAAACTTAAATAATCGACAAAGTTTACCGGAAATTTAATAAGTTTAAACAATTAATTTGTTTAAAAGAATATTTTTATAAATTATTATTATTTGATGCATTTAAAAAGATAAAAAAAAGAGTTGATAAGTTTAAACTTGACTTTCGTGGTGGAATTTACGTAAAAATGAAAGTCAAGATCCAGCAATTGCGATTAAAAAAATATTATGCTTCGCCGTTACGACTGTTTTCCTGGACAATTTGTCTTCCTTCTCATTTCTTTTCTTTTTAAATGAATTTTCATATTTTCTTTATAATTTTCTCGAAAGATTTTGCCTAATGATACACACCGGTTCAAAAGATTAAATGATTTTGCTCAACTTTTTAAAATCATGCACGCGAACAATAATTACATTATTATACATAAGCTTATCCTGTATTAAACATTAGACGTATAATTTATGCAATTTCTACAATTTATACAACAGATATAATTAATAATAACAGCTTCCAGTAACTCTAATAAACGTATTATCCGTAGTTTCATTTGTTTCGAGGAAGCAATTTGTATGATTATCAAGAGTATCTCATGTTTCTAATAGCATTAGAAATGATTAGACAATGATGTGCTAATTTTCCAATGAATTACTTGAATTTCAATGTTCAATTGAATGTTTCATTTACCCGTTAAAGTTTCATCCTTTTTGTCGACAAGGTCACGTTCGCCGTTTCGCGATTTGTCGGTATCGTTGAATAGGTGCGTGATCCTGGTATATACAAGGTCATGCGGACTATGAAGATAGAAGGATTCCGTGTCCTTTGGTTTCGGCGAGTCGCCGATATATGCACTCATTGGATTTATGTAAATTCCATCGCGCGGCCGCGTGCCAGGTGGATGAAGAAAAAAAGGCTCTTGAAACATACTGCAACTTCGCAATGAACACTGCAAAATTTATAGCTCAAATGTATGGACAATACTTGAACCTCTGAACACGTTCGGAATGTTCATATTTCTCGTTGGCTTTTCGATCAAGATTAAACGGTACAGTTGATTGAACATTTTTAATGCTATAACTTGTGTTGTTATGGCGATAAAAGCAATTCTTTTCTTATTTGTGAAAATGCGTTATTCATTAATTAATAATGGATTGCACTTAGACTTAATATAAAGAAAGATGCAAGTATTTATTTAGTGATTATATTAAAGGAACATATTATTTAAAATATAATTTTTAATCTGAGACGATATAAATGAAATTTTAAAGATATGTGTATTTAAATTATGTATTAATTAAATCAATTAATTACATCGTTTGCTTTTTCAACAGGAGTTTTATGTGGTTAAATTACTTAATCATAGTAACTTTATAGACATACGAAAATTATGAGTTTTTGAAAGTTTTGAGAGTTTTGATCGTTTATAACTGATTTACGATGACAGATAATTTAATTAAATTAAAGAAGTAACAAAGCTTGTATGAAAGTTATTTCGTAAACATGTGATAAAGTGTTTGGAAACATGATTATGATTAAATTGAAATAATTATCGTCTAGTATGTGTCATTCAGTGTGATGACTTAATTATTTCATAAAGTAAAAATTATTCGGCATTTACACGCAAAATATCTTGCAATATCTCCGTTTTTTAAATAATTGTAGCTGTCATAGGATTTTATTTTGCGTGTATATTTCAATGTTTCCGAAAAATGATATATCCAATTTTAATGGATTTTAATGAATAAATTTAAAATAAAACTTTTTTCAGAATACATTTTTATTTTTATGAATGTAAAATTTATAAAATATATGTAATATGTAAAGAATAAATACTTCATGCAAATTTATAGTTTTTAATGTATATGAAGTATTAATTATATTTATATTATTATTAATTATCATCAATCAATCAATCAATCCAATCATCATCAATCAATATATATAATATAAGTTTATGTATATCGTGAAGTTGGCAGTTACAACTATCTTCATGTACATCGCCGATAAAAACCAATCAGATTGCTTCATTATTTGACAGCTCTGAATTTCAATTTATTTTGACATTCCAATTTTCAAAAAAGTTCAGTTTATTTAATACAGTCAGAATGAAATTGTCCGAAATCAAGAAAATAAAATAAAAAAATAATTATAACAATAAATCAATAAAAATCGTTAGTTATAGAAAATTAAATATTAAATCTTATACTCTACTATTGCAAACAAATGAAAAGTAATAGAAAATACCTTTTCCAGAGAATTGCCGATGCAACTGCATGTAGTCGTATCGCTCATATTTTCCACATAATCCGAACTGAATCGGTCTCTTGACATAATTCTGACATGAGAATATTTTTCATTGGACTTTCTCTGAAATAAAAATGTTTTCATATTAACCTTAATTTATTCATTTTATCAAATTTTAAATTAATAACAAGTTTTTTTTCTATCTATCAATTCAATGCTGAGAAAAGTAGATAGTTTAGTTCAACTATTTTTTCCGCAATAAATTGGTACTTTAATTTTCTTGCATATAAATTAATTATATTATATTATATAACGTTTGCTAAAAAATATAAGCAAAAAGTTATGCGTTTTTAAGGGTGTTTAGTACATTGATAAATGTGTTCAATTATTGAATCTAATTATTCAAAATCAATATTTCAATTATTGAAGTAAGTGAAGCAGTTAATTGATAGAATATTGTGTAATCTCAATTTCTAACTGTAAAATTGTAAAATCAATGCTTTAATATTCTAATTAGAACTAAAAAAGAACATCAGATCATGAAGGCACATTCAAATATTCCAAGATGCATCTTTCCATGATATTCAATTGTTTATAATGCATACATATGCACATAATAATTTAATCGTATAAACTTTCTAAGTGAAGGAAGTTTGCATTGAATTTACATACCAATGACCATAAAAATGCGCAAAAAAGACAATGAGAAGCTGACTTTGATTTGGCATTTGAATTTCATGAAACGTCACTTAAACGGAAGATGTCAGTGAAGATTCACGAAAAGATGATATGATTAATGTTAAACAAATGATATATTTATTGCAATTTTATAACTGCTGCTCGACAATGCTCGTTTTTCTTCACATTAAATACACGAGAAAAATACAAGGTCACGTCTGAAAGTGTTATAAGATTATGAAGTAGCATCATAAAATCATTAAACTTTCACTCAAAGAATTAACCATCCACTTAGATGTATAATCACGGAGACATTTATACATATGTGAAATTGCCGTTACTTAAATTGCAGTTTAAAGTACATTGAATAGAGTTTATTTAGACTTAAATGTGGTTTGATTTATTGATATATTTAATTAAATTGACTGAAATTGTTAAATTAAATCAAAACTTAATTTAATAAATTGAATCTTATAAAAAGGATAGTTCAATTGAATTTTTGCAAATTTAATTTCTGAAATAAAAAAAAAACATTGTAAAACTTAAAAAATGAGCAATTATTTTTTGATGAACATTTCGATAAATAAAGTGTTTTTAATGTTATACATTTTATGTGAGAAACATTTTATTTTGAAAGTCTATATCTATACGTGAAATCAATTTTACGATTCCAAAAAGAGAAAGAATCTTAATGAAAGCACTTCCGCAAAAACGAACTTTTTCGAGTTCGTCGCCAATTTACGAGTATACAGGATTCAGTGACATTGTTGTTCAAATGGATCCTTTCTCTGAGTCGACATGTCCTGTTACATTACTTCCGGTCGACATGCTTTTCGATCAACTGGGTGAAGGACGGTCCACAAATTTAGCTCTTTTTGTTTATACATATATAAAAAAGAATTGTTCATTAATATTCGATGATTGTTCGTGAAGTGTTCAATGTTATTGTTTTAATGCATTGCAATTAATTCTTGTTCTTCTGCAAATGGAATTATATTTATGATTGTATTCATTGAAATTGTAATTAAGATAACAACAATTGAATTACTGTATTTATTAGCAGATTTATTTACAAAGTCCTTTCATATTTCATATTCGAGTCATAATTTATAATAATAATATTCAGAACATTTAAATTTATAAATTAAGAAATGTATAAATAATATTTAGAAAATTTTATTTTAACTTTAGAGTTTCTTTAACTTTAAAGTTGGCGATTTTAAAAAATCTTGGATAAATTATTATTTGACTGTGAGAATCCTCAATTTCTAATTTGTTTTTAGGAGATGAAATAACTTAATATAATAACTTAATATATAATATTAAAAATGAAAGAAAAATTAAATGTTAACTATAAAAATAAAGATGCTGAAATATCGTTCTTTAAGCACGATTTGACAGCTGTCTTTGAAAGTATGGAAATTAATTACGTTAAAACATCGCAAAAACAATTCTTTGCAAAATAATCTCATATTTCTCTCTGTGAGTTTCACTGACTTCGGAATGGAATGTGAAATCTATGATCTCGTTAAAACAAACCAAAAATGGAGAATCACATAGTGAATCATTCGTGCATTGTTTCTATAATTTTTCGTTGAAAAGTTGTGTTTATTTATTTATTAAAACTCGCTGCACATTTTTTGTGCTTATAATCATTAATCTTCATTAAATAATATTAATTTTTGCTATATCTAAAATGAAATGCAAAATAATTTAATTATTGTAATAAACTATTGTATTTTTAAATTTTAATTATTGCAGGTAAAACAAAATTGTATGATTAATTATTAAATAAATGTTTATACATTTTTTTATACAAATTGTTATTATTTTTTAAATGAAAATTTATAAAATATATGAACAAATATTAAATATGTTTAAATAATAAATAATGAACGACACTGAAAGAGTGTTTTGAATTGCCATGTGTACTTCCTGGCGGATGCTAAATCTATCATCACGCAGCATGTGAAAATGCCGGTGAATTGCGACACATTCCTGCGAACATTTATCATTAAGCCTGAAAACGTTTCATTAACATTCGCCGAGTATTATTTCATGTTTGTTCAAAACTTATTTATTAATAATAATCACCAGCTTTATTCTATTGGCCTCATTTTATTATATTCTTTTCTTACTCAAGCATTCATTTTTACATAATCTTTAAACTAGAAAATTTAATTTATTTTTACGAATTGATATAAAAGTTACGAAATTGATTTCGTTAAATTAAGAAGATTTAAAAAGAAAGTTTAGCACTGCACATTATATAACTTTTTCAAATAAATGAGAGCAGATTTAATCACCTACAAAAATTGATGAATACAAAAAAATTCGAATAAATCGTGTTTTTGAAAGAAAATAATGGAAAGTATAATTTTTTGGATTATATTTGATATTTCTTTGTCCTAAATGATTACATAATATTTAATACTTAAAATATTAATTGAGGATTAAACGTTAAAAAACATTATCTTAATTAATATAATTTTTGAAATTTTCGCAAAGAGAATTAAATAATTCATGATTGAAAAAAAGTTAATTATAAAATATGTAATACTGAAACATTATTACAGTTTTTATTACATCTGTTATTACAACTTTGTTTAATTACAATTCTCGATTGAGTATATTATATACTCTGCATTAGCAAAACCTAAATTGTTAATACAATCGATAAATACGTTTGTTTATCAGAGCCTGTTAGGAACATTGTTTCAAAAGTGTTACGTTGTTCTCATAACACGGAAATAAATGTAACAGAAAAATAGTGAAGCGAATAATGCACGAACGCGAAGAGTTTTTCACGTCAATGAAACGTTGGTAATGAATTGGACTATTTCGAATATTCAACTCCCATTAGTTGTCTCATATACGAGTAGCACGATTTTCCTTTAGATTAACTTCTTTATATACCATGAAAATCAAGAATTGTCGTAAATCTTCCGTAAAATTGTATAATATAATGAACAAAAATTGTAGTTTAATTTAACCCAAAAACATTGGTAATAAACATTAAAAATAATAATTAAACATTAAATTATTAGAAGAACATCATGAAAAAAAATTTTTTTTTCTTTTATTTTCTATCTCAATTTTGTTTCTTTTTCCTTAAATTTAAAAATTACATTGTTTAATATAACATAAAACATTAATAAAATTAAACTATGTAATTTCACCGCATTATTTAAAATAAAGTCTTTAAACAATAAGATCTGAAGACAACAATAGAATTAGATTGTTACAAAGTTTGTTTGGACGTTTTACTATTAAAGTTTGCAAAGAAGAGAAGTAATATAATCAGCAGTTTCAGCACTTTGCCACATATGAAAAACACCGCCGCGCGTGCGAGATCAACGCACCTCAGATCCCGTAGCTGTAACCTACTTCTATCTCTCTCTCTCTCTCTCTCTTCACGACAGCTTCGCGTAAGAAACACGCGTATCTATTTAGCCCAGTTTATGTGTTGGCTGACTAAACAAATCGAATTAGCGAGCTCTTTCTTGTGAGCATCAATTTTTTTTCATTTGTTTAAATTAAAAACATAAAAATTTGTATTAAAAGTTTTGCATTTTGTTTCTTTTTTCCTCGTTTTTCGCCTTTTTAACAAATACTCTTAAAGTTTAAAATAATCGACAGTTATTAACATTTTAATAAATAAGTAACTTTGTTTAATTAAAATTAATTATTAATATACATGTTAAACTGGGTTGGAAAATTAAAAATATATATAAAACAAATTGTATATATCATTAAACTCTTTTTCTATAAAATAAAAGTTACAATGCTTTGCACTTGAATGATGTCGATTACGCGCACACGCCAAGTACAAACATTTCGACATTTTTTTACTCAACTTTTTGTTGTCGATGAAAAATTGTTCGCCGTGATACCTTTAAGCTTAATTAGGCTCATCAAGCGGAAATTCCGAAACTTTTACCGTGTTAATTCACGATCGACTATCTGGGAGAAAAGCAAGTAGGCTCTTTGCGGTTGAAAATTCTCTCGTGTATATATGCAACGTTTGCAACTCCTATAGCAACCACAAGACAACTGTTCTTCTAATAGAAATTTTCTCGAACGTCATAAATATAATTGCCAACGAATGCATTTTCAGCATTTTTTCATCGAACAAATTGTTATTATTTAATGTTTCATTTACATAAGCAATCCAAATAAAAAATATTAAGTACATGAAAAACTACTTGAAATCAAGTATGCTTCATTGAAAATTCAGCAATAATATTATCAAAAAGTATTTTTCATTTAATTAAACTGAAATTATAGTTAATTTTGAGTGGATTTTTTGCATTGCATTAATTAATTAACATAAAATAGTATGATAGTATAAAAAATTTGATATATTAATATTATTGGACGATGTATTTTTTTAAATACCATAAAATATGATAATATTTTAATTTGAGTTTCATTTAGATACTTTCTCTTGAATGAACGAAATTTTCATTTTTGTCATAGTTTTAAGTGTTACGAGCGCGTTAATTTCAGAAAAAAGAAAGAACTGTCCGTACAATTTTCTCAACAATTTCTTGCAAAAATACTCGCAATCAAGGCAACAAAGTCAACAGAAAAGTGCATACCTGACCGTGATATTTGCTGCACTTAGTATGCTTTTTGGAACGTGCTTTACGCTTCACTAGAAGCCGAATCCACGCGCAGTGGCTGCATTTCCGTGTTTTGTCCGTTCGAACGGACGTCAAATTGTAATTTTAAGTTGACGAAAAACAAAACTAAAAATAAATCTCAAAAACATGAACTTCATTCAATTATTTGAGTTTTAAATCGCATTGCGCACTTTTGTTTCAATTTTGTTTTTCACAATTGTTTCTCTAATTTTTCGGTGATTAGAGAATTAAAAAAAAAAATTAGACAATTTTTGGTTTCAGATAATCCTCAGAATAGAATTTGCACTATGCACTATTTTGTAACGTGAAAAAAATGGTCGGTATTGACACTATATTCCGCGGACAACGAACTCTCGTTGCGACCGCTAAAGAGACGCGGAAAAGCGTTAGACCGGGACTCCGCGGAGTGTTTAGTCCACCTGTTCGCTCGATCCGTCCGACTGCCGGCAGGTAAGCAAGTTGGCACGATGTTCTGGCCGATTCTCTCTCCCACCGTGGGCTTTGGCGTCTACCACGATACAGATACAGCCACCTTCGAGTTCAATTAACCAAGTTCTTAGTGAAATCAATGATTTTCGATCTTTTTTTTTTTTAATAGGTATAATTACAAAAATTATTCCAGTTCAAATTAAGTTATATGTTTTGAATATACTTTGAATCAAATTAAAGGAGTCTTAATTTTAGTAAATGTTTCGTAATTTTATTACTGATTTTATTCACAAAAATGTGATTCAATGCTTTTTTTATTTATGCAATTTATTTATTTTTAAATTTAATTGTAATATATTGTAATATTATTTTCATTAATATTAATCATTGTATTAAATATTAATAATATGTCATAAATGAAAAATATTAAAATTATAGGAAATAACATTAATTTTATTTTTGGAAAAAGTGTAAGAAGTGAAATAGTTTTTGATAGCTTAGTTATAATGTTGAACACTAACATATTAATGTTAACATTAAACGTTGCAAAACCACAAAACAATTTACTTCAAACCAGCGTAAGCTAATAATTTAGTGGAATAAAAAACTTGACATCAAATTATTATCCTATTTTTGTTAATTTATTATGCAATACTATTTTTATTAACTAGAATTAATTATAATCAAATAAGCAATAATCCAATGGCAAAAAATATTTAAAAAATTACTTATTAAATGTAGTTCAATTTGTTAAATGTGTAAGAACCTTTCACTCATCTCTTTTTCAATTTCAAAAAAGCAAAAAAGTATATTCTGTGTAAGAATTTTGAATAAACACTGCAAATCAATTTATTAATAGGTAATAAATAAAAAATTATATATGTTATTGTATGAGTTTCATAAACAATTTCAAGATTAATGAAGAGTAAGCAACAAAATGATACAACTGAAATCATTGATTGAAACAATAAAATATAATTAGTTCACACTAATTGTTTTCTTGATGATAACACGATACCCATACGATCCGAAACGCAATAAATCTTGATATTTCTGTCAAAAAATAGAGTCACTTGTTTAACATAAAAGTTAAAGTAAAAGTACGTCCATTGCGCAAACCGGTTAAATGCGATTACTTGCCAAGTTTTGAAGTACAACATTAAGAAGTCTTGATAACTGGTCAGGGTGTTTCCACAAAAATTAATTTTTCGCCCTCTATTCATAAATAGAGACATTTTTGCAAACAAATTGTGCAATAACAAATACATTTGACTTGAGTTTTGATTTGATTTGGCATAAATCGACGGAAATTAATATTCATACTGTCAATACTTCCTTTCACTAGAAAACATACAATTTTTAGTTACTATATTTTGTTAATTTATTTTTACTTGTATCTACTTATTAGAAATAATAATTAAAAGTTGTCATTTTAAAAATCAGTTATTATGCGTTTTATCAATTGAATACCAATTAATTGAATAATCATTTGATTAAGCATTCATTAAAAAATTAATTCTTGAATTCATAATAAAATTGATTGACTAAAAAAATTAAATTAAAAATATTAACCTTCATCTATGGATCAAATTAAAAGAGAAAAAGAGAGAACAAAAAAATAAAGAGAGAGAGAGAGAGAGAGTAACAGCCGAATCGTGGGTTTCCCTTCGACTTCTTATTAATGTTTCTAAAAAGAAATAGAAATTGACGCGAGAAAGTTAGTTGAACGTAGTCCAAGGAATAGATGGAACTCGAGAGGCTCATTTAGTATTCCCTGATAGCGAGTGTACTTATAATTTATTTAGGCGACACTTTATTCATTTTTTTGTCTTCTAAGTGTTTTGGAATAAAACGTCAAGTGATTTAGCATTATTCTAACGGAAAATAATATATTTTGAAATATATGAAAAAAATGTATGTGAATGTGTGCACATATATTTTCGTTTTTCAGCAAAAAGTTATATATTTAATATATATATTTAAATTATATTTCTGAAATATATTTGTTAAAATATAAGTAAAAATATATTTGGAAAATATATTTTAGCAGCAAAAAGTTATATATTTTGACATACATTTTGATAACAAGTCTTTTGTCAAATTGTTCAAAGAATAATAAATCAAAATTTTGATTTGATCATAAAATAATATATATCTTTAACTCGCACTTTATACAAATGATACAGTCATGAGCAAAAATGACTAAAACATGATGACAGAAACGTTTCATCAAGAAAGACTTATTTTGTAGTGTCTAACTGTAAAACTACTTCTATGTTCAAGCACTTTTCGACAAAAATGCATTATTGTAATGTATTTTCAACTGCGATTGCTAAAGTGTCATATATCTATTCAATGGTCTAAAAGATAAAAATTAAAAATTTATAAATATAAGATTTAGTCAATTTCTCTTTAAAGTACATTTTTATTTTTAGTACTCGTCAGTAGAAAAAAAAAGATTTCAAAAATAAAAACGAAAATTACATATTCAGTTTTATTTGAATAATATTTCTAATATAAGTCATAATTCAGTTTTTGCTGAAATTTTAACACGAAATACAGGACACTACATGTTTATAGCAGTTCGTTAGCAAAAAACTGAAGCAAGAAAAATGTTCGTTATCAAGAAAATTTAATGACTTGAAAAGATCGTACACTGCTGAAGTTTGAGGAATTATTAATCTACTATTTAAATGAACTAATTTATAACGTATGATAATAAGCGATCGTGTAAAGGTACAATTACAAGATTACATCTTGAAAAATTTGGATAACGTTAAATTAATTGCATCAATGAAAACTATTTTATAGAAACACCTTTTCTTTGACATTTTTACAAATATAATATCCTATGTTACAGTTAAATAAAAAATAAAAGAAATTTTCTTCAAATTTGTCTCCAAACTTTCTGTCTTTTGTAACCTGCAAAGAACCACTATCGATATCTTTTTTATTCATAAAAAAATAGATTAAAAAAAGATAGCAATAATGGACACTTTACAGTGTAAACAAAGACAGAAATATGGACTCTTTGTAAGTTGGACTGAATCGTGAAAACACTGTTTTTCAAAACAGTAATAAATAATTAATGAATTTCTTTTTCTGTTTATGATTGCTGAAATGTATATGCATCAAATGTTTCATCTTAAGCACATATAAATGTTGTACAAACGTCAATCAAGTATTTGTAGGAGAAACATTGGTTTTCTTTGTGTGATCCATTCGACAATAAACTAATTCTATACCATAGCATTTGACAAGCGGGAATCTGTAAAGCAGTTGCATGCATTTACGAGACAAAAAAGTCTCAGATAGAAAGTTTAAATGGGTATATGCTTGGCAAAACGACTTGCGAGAATAAATTTTTTTTGTTTTTGCAAAAGAATTCCTCTGTCAATTTGCTTTGTTAGTTAATTTTCAACAAACTGTCTTTCTTTCTTTTGATTATAAAATTGAATTGTGCAAAATTATAATTTTCAAATTACAAAACGATTAAATTGCCAATTGCAAATCAATATATTGAAACTAGTATTAATATTTTTCACGTCAGTGGTTAGATAAATTATTAAATAAAAATATGTTAATAAACAAATTTATCTTAATTATATGCAGATCAAATTTCCAGTTTGGTTTTAGTAGGTTATGCAGTTTTAGAATCGTCGATGTTGTCAACTCGTTAGTTTACTGATAATTACTGTTCAAGGAGTGTAGAAAAGTTGTCGTTGAAATACATTTCAGATTCTTAAAAAATTGTACTTTAATGAAGATGATATAAAAACATAATTAAATAAAAGTTGAAAAAATGAAAGATATATATATAGAGATATAGAGATAGATAGATATACAGGTTTCTATTAATAAAAATATATTTTTATATATTATTATCAAAAACAGTTAATTACTGTTTAATTCAATTTGAATTTGTATTTTGCAAAATTTCATTCGCAGATATTTTTAAATTGAATATATAATTATTGCAAATGATCATGAATTATTGAAACAATTATTGTGAATATTCATTAATTCTCGTATATACTATATATAAGCTCAACATAAGTATAATATCGCAATTTTATCTCGTTCGTATTTCACAAAAAATAATTCAAAAAACTGGATGATTTCAGTTTATAATAACAAGAAAACTGTAATATTGCGATGCGCAGATAGTGGAATTTCCACTATCTCGATAGTAAATTTAATCATCTATTTTATTTAACATTTCAAAATGCGTACGTTTTATGAGCATTTCATACATAAGATTTATGTGTTTTTCCAATGAATTTCGTATGTTTAACGCAAAGGAAACATTGATGAGCAAATGTGTAAGAAAAGTTTTATCTGCTGATTATTGCACGTTGAAACGCATGAATTATTGAAAAAGTAACGGATTTAGTTTATTGCTTTAAAATGGCATTAGCGATGCATCGACGACTCGAAAGAGTACCCCATGAATGAAAAAATAATACAAGTGCACTGACCGATATATACGCTCGATTCGTTTTCATACTGAAACTAACATCATTTGTACGCTACTGATATTTTCAGTTATGTTCGGAGACATAATTCTGTACATAAGATCTATTTTTCTTCACCTGAATTTCGATTCCACGAACATTTTTAGTTTTATTTAATCTTGATTGAGTTCTATGATCAATGTTTTTTACTTGAAAAAATATGTGTTCTTTAAATTGTTTAATAAATTTAAAAAATCTCTAATATTGTTATAAATACATTCATATACATTTGTTTCATTTAGATGAGTAAAAAAAAAATACATTATCACGAGCGAAAATGTGTGAACATTAAGGTTGGATTATACCCAAAATTTGTATGATTTATGATGTAGTGATTATGGTTTGGAGAGTTTCAGTTAGAAATTACTCATCTAACTACATGATTATAAAACACGTCTGTTGTTTCTCGCGTGACTCTAATTATGATAATTTAGCCAATTTTTAAAACAATTCCTCGATTACTAGAACGTTTTTGTTACAGACACTTAACAGGTCTCGTTACATTTACGTGATACTTAGTGATTCTTGTGGTTTTGTTGCTTTAAGTTCAACATGTGTAGATTTTATGTGTTAAATTGCAACATGCGCTGCAAAAACTTTGTGTGCATTCATCAAACATTAATGAATGTTAAAATAAGCATAAAATTCGAAAAAAGTGTAATCAGAAACATAAACTTTCAAATTATAATTATCAACATTATATATAAAATTAATCTAAAAAAATGTGTCAATGTTTTATCTCGTTTATCAAAAATGATTTGTACAATTTATTAAAATGGATATATCTCACGAAAACTTGGAAATCAAATGTACAATCTCGTACAATACAATTCTACATTTGATTGAGAAAAAACGAAAAAGAAACCAGCATACATTTTCAGCTAATCGCAATCATTAAACATTCCTACGGCGCCAAAACAACACGCACAAATGCAGATAAAATCATCTTTTTGCTCGAAACAAGAACAATATTTTTGCAGCTATGAAAATTCTACGTCGTGATTTCTATTCCTCGGTCAATTAATTTATGTGAAATTATTCTCTTCTCGCTCCTTCTTCTCGCCACATGCCATCACATGTGTGACGTTATTCCCAGAGGCTCATCTGACAACGACCTGTCAAGGATGTTGGAGGTGGATATCAGCAAACCGGACCGTGATACCACAAGACCTGCCCTCTCAATCGCGACATCTCATTGGCTGACAATTGTCGTAAACAGGTTGCATAATAGCCAAATGACCTCTCGCGCCATCATTTATAAGACGAAACACGAATGCGAAAATACTTAGATTCACCGTTGGACGAACCCTTGCAACATGAACGAGGACCTCGAGGTGCTTATCCATTTCTTCGTTTCATTTTTATTTCAATTTTTTTCATTTATTTATTCGTAAGTAATAAGTCAAAGTGTTTTCAGTTTGCTAGAAAAAACGCGAACCTTGTGAAATAAAGCATTTTTTTTATTTTGTTCTTACAAAAAGCAACTACATTGAACATAATTTAATTTCTGTTTTAAATTGATAAAATCAAATTTTGTTTTTTAAGCAATTTTTTCTATTTTTTCTTTCTTGTTTTCCAACAAAATGTCAATTATTTGAAGTTTAATCTACAAACTTTCATTTAGATTTAAGTTATGAAAGTTAACGAAATAAAACGTTATAATAACATTTAATATTTATCCGGTTTTTGAGTGATTAGATTATACAGCTTATACCACTATCACTGATAATTTATACGTGTATTTATACACATAAATTGAGTAACTTTACCAGCTGACCTAGTGAACAATTTGAATTTCATTAAATCACATGGAATGTGCAACAAAATTGTAATTAAACTTTTGTAAAATTGCTTTTTTCTATGTATAACTTAGAGTGATAGTTGCGTGCAAGGTATAAACTACAAGAAAAGTATATTAATTTTTAATTAAATGTCTCTTGATCAATTTGCCTTAGACTTTTATACGTTTGACGCTTACATACTTTTATCAGAACCGTTCATCAAAATTAAACGTTTTTATACAAAAAATTATATTTCACTTAACTAAAATATAGTATTCTAGGTTTTAAAATAAAAGTGTATTAATTTAAAGCATAAATAGTTAAAATAAACTTTAACTGCGCACTTTCTTAATGAAAAATAAAAATTTTTCTTTAAAAAGAAGATTTTAATCATATTATTCTTTTTTCTTAAATGTATCTGAAACAAGACATTCAACATTTGGGGAAAAAATCTCAAAACATTCCTCTAATTAGTTATCTCGTCCAATATCATTGAATTAATTCACGTCAATCAATGCAAATTACTTGTTGAATATCTTTGCCGAGAGGATTTCTACGATTATCTTGAAAAGTCTGTTTTTTATCACTGTGATTTTAAATGATAGAAACACAATTTTTTGAAAAATAATATAAATATTTAGTAAATATTAAAAACCGGCTGCTTCTTGACGTCAGTTTAAATTCATTGGCAGCATTAAAATAGTCGAAAGGCGATTGGTCTGATGATTCGGTATTTTTCCATTAACAAAGTATCTAGCTGGTTTCGAGTGCGACTTTAGCAGCGAAGACAAACGGTGTCCCGGAGCACTTCCGCTTGGCCAGAACAATCCGCAAAAATGTCCTTACGGTTTGTATGCGGAACAGTTGTCTGGAACTGCATTCACTGGTGAGATTCTTTTGAATTAATAGTCTTAAAATGATATACATTTAGCATACATTTATTAAATAAAATTCAAGTTGAAAATCAACCTTTCCTAAATTTCTATACTTGCACATTTTATTACCGGAAATACTTTTTCATTATAAACTTCAAGATAAATATTATTATGTATCGTTTTAATTATAAATAAATAATTGAATATGGATTTATTAAAATATGTGTACATTAATTAAGTAGAATTGCTGTAAATGTTATGACGGAAGTTAGGATTATAAAAAAACTGTAAATGTTAATCAAATAATGTCCAGTTACATTGTATAACATACAAACGTAAAATATTACGGATATTACTTTAATTTCCTCTGACACCGGAAGGATATTTAAAAACAAGAATTTTCTCTTTGATTATCCAGTGCCAAGAGCAGAGAACAGAAGATCCTGGTTGTACCGAATAAGACCGTCTGTTTCGCACGAAGTGTTTGAACCACTGGATAATGTTAGCGTCCATCTAACTCATGACTGGAACCGGATTCCACCTAATCCCAATCAGGTGATTGAATATTAATCAGCACCTATTTTTAGACTATCCTTTTGCTCTGGAAAAATACAATTTTAAGAAAAATCGAATTTCTCGCTTAGTATAAATAATCATATAATAATGCCACGTTAGATACAAACATTTCTATTTGAAAATCCTGATTATAATAATCAATATCACAAGTTTTGAAGAGATAAAGTCAGTATTTTTTGCACAACAATTTGATGCCCTGTTTCGATCAGTTTAATTTCACTTCAATTATGCATTTCTTTTACAATATATATATTTATATATATAACAAACTTAAGCGAATAAAAGTAAAAATTTTCATGTCAAATGACTTTTTCCATGAAAGTGTAAGTAATCATAAATCTCTCGGTCAATTATCTAGAAAAATCTAGATTTTAAGACCCATATCTATAATCGATATTTATTGACTTTTTATTTAGAATTAAAACATAATCATTTATTAGTATCTTAATTATTATTTTTGTTAATTTAGTTAAGATGGAAACAATTCGAAGTACCCACTCGGCAGCAACCGGAAGTGGACTTCGTCGAGGGTCTTTATACAGTTTGCGGTGCAGGCGATCCGACCGTTCGTTCCGGAGTTGCGGTGCATGTTTACCTATGCAATTCATCAATGCGAGATAAGGCATTTTACAATTCCGATGGAGACTTTCTCATAGGTGAGAAAACGCATGGAAACTTATTGATAAGTGAATCAACACGCGCAGACACTTAAATTTGATTTAAAAAACATTACATTATGAGTGTAATGTATTTTGGTTTCCGTAATTGTATATTATATGTTTAAGTGCAAATGTTATAATGCAAACTGATGTTCATCTTTTTAGTTCCTCAACTGGGACCGTTACTTATAACAACCGAGTTTGGCAAAATGAAAGTCGAGCCCAATGAAATATGCGTTATACAAAGAGGCATGAAGATGTCCGTAACCGTTTTTGGACCATCACGAGGATACATTTTGGAAGTATACGACAATCACTTTCATTTACCTAATTTAGGACCAATAGGTTTATATCGACAAATTTTGTCATTTAACTTTTATAAATACTTTCATATATAAACTATATCAATATCAGATGTTGAATTCTTTTAATAATAAATTTTATAATTTTTTAAATTTATTTTTTTTTTTTTTTATTTAATTTCATCAATTTAATCAATTTAAATTTTATTTCAATTATAGATCAATTTAAAATGTATAATAAAAAATAATAAATTTTAATAAAAAATTAATAAAAAAATGTGTCTAAGATTATAACATATTAAGAAATATAGAAAAATATTAACAGTTGAAATACTTCATATAACGATTTTGCTGTTTCATAACTCAGCATATTTTTTGATGAAAATAAATGATCGATGAAAGATTATAATAATCAATTGTCTTGTGTCTGATTATTTATCTTAATTATTGAGTTTCATCTGTCATGCTTATATTAATTTGTTTATACACTCAAAATGTTTACTTGCAATTTCATAACTGTCTAAATTTCTATCTAAATTTGATATGTGAATTTCTTTTCGTAAATATAAAAGTAATATAATAACATAAAATTGTGTTTTCAGGTGCTAATGGTCTTGCCAATCCACGTGACTTTCGTACACCGATAGCCCATTATGAAGATAATGAAATTCCTTACAAGATCATTTGCAAGTTCCACGGCAAGCTATTTTTCGCCAAACAGAATCATAATCCGTTCGACGTTGTAGCCTGGCATGGCAATTATGTTCCTTATAAATATGATCTTAGCAAATTCATGGTTATCAATTCAGTATCTTTTGATCATTGTGTAAGCAAATTTTCATTTACATATTTCATTTATTTAATTACTATTATTATAAACTATTAAGATAAAATATATTTGTTCTAAAATGATTCATTTATTTAATATTTAAGGCAAATGTTAAAATATATTCCAATTAAAAATAAATTAAACACAACAAACGAATAAATTGAACAAAATAAAATATTCGAATGAGGAATGCGACTGAGAAAATTGGAACTTTTTTCAGGATCCATCAATATTTACAGTGCTAACTTGTCCATCCGACAAACCAGGAACAGCTATAGCTGACTTTGTTATATTTCCACCAAGATGGTCAGTTCAGGAACACACATTCCGCCCTCCATATTACCATCGTAAGTTAATTATTTTATTCTTGAGAATAATCAAGAAAAAAAATTGTTTTCAAATAATTTATATATATTAATATAAAAACTTATACAACGGCAATTTCAAACTATAAAAGTGAAAATCTATAATAGATCGGTTTCTAATAAGACAAAAATCGGTTAATTTTTTTTTTGCAATCCTTTCTTTTGTGAAATAATGCTACAGAATCTACACCGCAAAACTTTTAATCACGAGAAATCTTTGAAGAAAATATATGCGAACGTATGGAAATGATA
This sequence comes from Gryon sp. ZL-2020, assembly GCA_022817425.1. Classification (NCBI taxonomy): domain Eukaryota; kingdom Metazoa; phylum Arthropoda; class Insecta; order Hymenoptera; family Scelionidae; genus Gryon; species Gryon sp. ZL-2020. The sequence goes on along the minus strand of JABFPJ010000340.1, from coordinate 20,363 downwards.
GTGGTGCGTGAGCTGGTGCAAAAAGTAAAATCTATTGAATAATTACGCGAAAAGTGACATTTTATTTGAGATCTATCATTGGGTTCATTTTTGCCGCGCCGATTATTGTCATTAATTTGCGCGCGATCACTTATGTCGCTCGGTCAACCGCGTGTCTTCGTTCCACAAGAGTGCAGGCGCAAATTACGCTTCTACGTGGAATCTCCAGTGAAAACTCGAAATTTTTTTCTCCAGTCATAGCATTAATCAAATGACATTGTTATATGATTTTCTCTATTTTTTCATTTTTTTTGTTTCTATTGAAAGAATCTTGTTCAATTTTACTTTAAAAAAATTCATTTTTTTTGTTTTATATATAAAATGAAATAATAACTATATTTTCTTGTAGGTAACTGTATGAGTGAATTTATGGGTTTGATCAAAGGCCATTACGAAGCAAAAGAAGAAGGCTTTCAACCAGGAGGTGCTTCTTTACATTCCATCATGACGCCACATGGACCGGACACTAAGTGCTTTGAAACTGCGTCGAATATGAAATTAAAAGCCGAGAGAATTGCGGATGGAACTCAGGCTTTTATGTTCGAGACTTATTACAGCATGGCGGTCACTCAATGGGCCAGCAGCATTTCCAACAAACTAGACAAAGATTATCATAAATGTTGGTCAGGATTAAAAAAGTATTTTAATCCAAATAAAAAAGACGTTTGAAATTCAGTTTTGTGGTATATTTTACACTTTTCATCTCAATAGAAAATAGTTTTTGTATTCAATTTTAACTTTAAGTAAATTTTGCAATTTTGTATTAAGCATTATATTGTAAAAATATTTTACAAAAATGAAAAGTGATGTATTGTAATTTGTAAGAACATCTGCTGATTTAATGACTTTACTTCCTATACATATATATATGTATATGTATATATGTATATATATATAATGTTGTACTTTCTTAAGTCACCAGCAGAGTTCACTAGCTCCTTACTGTGCTACAAATGTTATAACTTTTTTAAAGATCTTTATTGGCAAAATAAATTTAGTCAAACTAGAAATTAAAAAACTTACAATTTTCATTATTATATAGTAAAATTAAATGTATAACTAAAATAAAATGTTTGTAAAACCAAATATTCTTCTTTAAACTAAAATAAGATTTTATTAAAAGACAAAATAGAGAGTTGTTCTTTCAAAGAAAGCTCCTATTCCATTAAAAAATTTACATCTTAAACATACATTTCTTTTTCAATTAAGTACGTTTTAATATAACATTAAACTTAAACTGAACCGGTTTTAATGCAAAAACTCGAGACTTCTTTAATGAAAAGTTGTATGAACGAATCAGCAGAGTGCGCCACTTACTTGGCCCAAACAAGTCGTGTACGACAAATGCCAAAACGTAAAATTTTGACACGAAAACAATGAGTGTCTAAGGCCAAGTTAGAGGCGCCAAAATTTGTGACTTAGTAAGTGTCGTGTAATTGTAGACAAAATGTGAAACAACTTTGCAATGATTTGCATTGTAATTTACGAGCGAACTATCTGACAATTCAGAAAGAAAAGAAAAACGAAATTCAGCCTGCGATGCGTTAATGTAAATCGATGCTAATATCGCGTGGGAAATGATTCTTACAATAATATATACAATTCTTTTGTCGAATTCAGCAAGGATTATCGAGGGTTCACAATGTTATCCTAATTACTGCCAGGAAAAGGTAAAACAACAATACTTATTGCGATAGCTTCCTAAGCTAAAGGTTAATTTAGTAAAAAAATGTTTCTCTGTTATTAATATTTTTCTTTTAATTTGATTGAACGAATGTCTGGATTTGTATTAGTCATAGAAGACACTTTTTTGTGTTTGAATTTTGTATGATATTTTTATTTTTACATACATAACTATTTTAAACTGTTTAATAAAAAGTAGGCCAATCGATTATAACAAATTACACCTTCGTCAGAATGTTTATAATTTTATTTCTAAAAAATATAAATGTGTTTAGCAAAATTTTATACAATTTTTGTGAACTTGATTTTTACAATTTGTTCATCTTTTTAATATAGACTTTAGAGGATGACAAATCAGATGTATCATGTTTTGTAGAGCCAGTACAAAATAATGATGGTACGTAGTTGTTTTTAGTTTAAATTTTACTTGTTTAATAGTTTACTTCTTGCAAGTTGCAAACATTGTTTGAATAACATTAATTAAATATTTTTGTATTATATTGATTAAGAAAGTATATTAAGAATCAATACGCAAAGTAAAACATTATTTACATGTAATTTAAACAAAGAAACTCTAAAGTGCTTTCCTAATCTATATACTAAAAGTATACATATACACACAAGTATATGTATACTTGTGCTAAGTAGTTTGAATCAGGTAATACGACGCCTACTTAATTTCAGTAAATGACGTGTGTCGAATTACTTGTTTAATTCGTGTAAGCTAGCTTGAATGAAATGGATTTACTAATGTAACTATATGTTTATTTCAATGCAGAATGTGTAGATTTGGATTTTGAAGCATTAAAACATTTTCCACCCCAAGGAGAAGACTTGGCAAAATTACAGTTAATGGCATATATTGAAAATGATTTACAAAACAGGTCGACTACAGCATTCAATTTAACTATCAATGATACAAACATAAGAAGTAAGTATTTGCATTTGCATTGCGTCATTTTAGATCATTTAAATGATGAGCATTCTTGTTTATGGAACTACATCAAGGATAATGTATGTCATTCTTTTTTGCAGAATTAACAATGCGATATCAAAATGTTGGAAATGAAAAGTTGGCAGAATGTTATCATGTTGAGCTGTTGAACAATATGACTGACATAAATGTTCAGTCGAATTTATTTATTTCCTGCTCTTTGGCCAATGAGACTTACGAAACTTCACCGTATAGACTGGAATATATTGTATCGACAGATAAATATGAATATAGCCGGAAACTGGTATTTATTATTCCCAGGCACAAGTTTATTGGTAATATTTTGTTAATATCAATGTAAATGTATAATTATATAAAGATATTATATATATATGTTATTAATTCTTTGATTTGGAACAGATTCTGATAATGCTGACGTGAAATCATACGTTCCTTTTATTTATGCTGATGTTTCTGACACATCGGAACTGTCTCTTTATATTCAGCCATTGCCTGCAAAGTTCAAAATACATTCTTATAGAATATGGCTGCTGAATAATGAAACACAACTTGTGAAAAATGTCACAGTCGCTTCTTTCGATGACAACCATATTCGTTACAATTTTCCCGTTCATCATGGGGTTTATTATTTCAAAGTTGCTACACTTCATCCAGATTGCGATATTTATGGCTGCATTAACAGCACTTCACCTTTAATTAGTATAAGTAAGAGCTTTACTTAATTAAATTTTACCTTTTACTTGTAATAGGACAATTGGTTTAATCATTTAATTGTTTTAGAACATTCATCTCATCGGATATTAATTATGATTATTAGTGTCATATGGATTCCACCTGTGATATTTTATGCCTTATTCAATGCTTACAAAGTATACAGAAAAAGTGGTTAGTATATCAATGTTTATATGTTTTGTAAAATTGAATTTAATTCGATTATTTAATATTATTCTTATTTTATTATAAATAATATTTACTGGCTATTATTTTACATTAACTTTATTTCATGATCAAGAAACTTAGATGACATAAGATCTTCATTACAATAGACAATTATAATTATTTCATCAGCGTAATTTATTTGTTATACACTGATTTGTTAATACACTTAACAGAAATTTAATTGTATAAAATTGCAAAGTGCGCAATAAACTAACAATAAGAGTATTATGAATCAAGGATAATATTGTAAGAGGCTTTTCTTAAGTCATTTAACGAAACAACAAGAGTAAAATAGCAAGAGCAGCGCTTTTTTTATCACGCCTGAAATGAATCCGCTTCACCTATATTTTTTATACATTTTTCTATACCTTGTTTATTCAAGTGCAGTTTGATACTTGTTTTATTTAATGGATCATGAAATAAATTGTTGGATTATATTAAAGTAAGTAGATTATTAATGGATTTTATTTTACAACAGAAAAACTTAAACGAGCTGAAAGAAAACCAAAGTGTTTACTGGTTTATCATCCAACTCATACTTTACACATTAATGTGATGTTGGAATTGGCCAAATACTTAAGAGGCTGCAATATTCATGCGATGATTGATATTTTAGATTTATCCGAAAGTACAAATAAGGTATAATTTGATGTAGTTTAATGATCATGTTTAATAATAATAATTAATTTACATGTGATGGTAAATCGAATTTATGTTTTAGGACCCAACTGCATGGTACAACGAAATGTTTCACATAGCCGATATTATTTTATGGGCCGCGTCGCCTGCACCGATTGACGGTTTTGTACTGACTTTTACTGAAACGGTTGAAAATGAAATATTGACTTTAGCGAAGGATTATCAAATGTGGCGAAGCAAAAAGTTTTATATTTTGCAATTTCCTTATTGCAACACTTCTGATTTACCTCCCGAGGCTTATTCGTTGAAACTGTTCACACTTCCGGAAGAGCTAAGTAAACTTGTTAAAACAATCAACAATGTTGATTATATTCGATTTTTTGGCGTCTCAAGTAAAATGTTCGTTGAGACGGTTAAGGCTGCGACAGTGGAATTTGCATATGAACGTAACAGAGAATCAAATAAACATGCTGATGGAAATGGTGAGTTAGAAAATAAACGATCTACTTGAAACCTTATTTAATGTTTTTTTACTTATAATGATTTCAATTGTATTACCATTTATAGAAATACCACTTCTTATGGAGAAATCGTCAAATTCCGATTCTGAAGGAATCAGTGAAACGGCTCTACGCGTTGATGAAAGTGATGAACATTGTGACAAAAACAAAAGAACTGCCGAACAATTGACATTGTTGAATAAACACTAATCTCAATTTAACACGACTGAAAAACAAGAAAATTCAATACTCATAATCAGTATACATAATAATTTAATATTGTCTATTTATGATTGTAATAATTCATTACTCCATTAATTGTACGTCAAATCAGAAAGTAAAACAGCAATTTGTGATATGGTAACGTGATGTTTATACGAAGTACGAATTTCATGGAACAACTAATTATTTATCAATGAACTTATTATACATTGTATTTATTAAAGGAAAATTGTTAAGGTTTTGTTAAAATGATTGTTCACCTTTCACACGAACAATTACTTTTGAATCAAAATCTTATTATTTTAATACTATTTATGTCGGAGTGATGTAATTCTATTACATATAATTAAGTAATGCAATTAAGAATGATCGAATATCCGTTTTATTTTGTACTCATACAAGCTATTTATATTACTGGAGATGTACGAGAAACTTTTTACACCGTAATTTATACAGTAGAATTAAATTAATCGAAAGCTGTATAAAATGAGTCATAAGTATTTGACTCTGCTTTTGTCGTCGTATAAAAATAAATTATTGTAACTTTTCTGACGTGTGTTTGACAATCTTTTACGATAATGTCAAATTCATATGTCACTTTAATGATTTAAATAATCAAAATGAATGAAACTAAAAAACAAAACAAGATTTCTATATGTCTTAATATACCAAGTGCCTTGTGATAAAGTTAACATAATTGCAAATGAAATTATACAGTGATGTTTACAGAGAAATCAAATACCGCTTTTGTATATCATTAAATTGTACAAAACTGTGACTAAAATATAAAATCAACATATTTACAGACATTAGTTTTACATAATAATAATCATAATAATAATTATAATAATAATAGAAATAACATTTTTACACTAGACTTTATAACTAGTAGTAATTTTTGGTAGAAGCCGATACTTTGGAATGTCGTTGTTGCTTAAACAAATTATTTATATGATTCTGTTATTTCACTATTACTTTAATGTTAACTACATTCATGTAATGGATGAGATCATTGTTTAATCAGTGTAAGGCATCGCCAACAAGTACAAATATGATATTAAACATCGACATAACTTCATGGTACAAATAAAAAATAAAATAATTAAAACAATACCTAAATTAATTAATCAGTCTAACAAATACTTCTCAGTTGTAATTTGTTCAATGAGAATATAATAAAACTTTTATACAATTCAATTGTCGAAATGCGTATATCCGACTTAAACATAAATCAACAAAACTTAGCAAAACTCATCAATAACAGCAACAATTATTGTTATTTATATTTACAAAAAATGAATAATAATTATAAGAACAAAATGTACATTGCTTATTTCACGCGTTTTATTCTCTGTTGTATTCATTGATTAATGTAAAAATGTAATTACTTTTCGTTATTTCCAAAATATGCTTATCTTTTGATCTTATTATGTTTAATCTAAGAAAATATTTGTCACTAAAATACTGAATCCTTATTCAAACATTTTTATAATTTTATTGTTCTTAAATTTTGATTTAAATGTTAAATGTGATCAAAATAAACATTTGATTCACAAACATTTTCTTAGATTATTTTAAATTTACTTTAAGTTATATATATATTTTATTATCCTTTCAATTACACGTTCAATATTTGCGAATAACGAAAATATATTAATTTCAAATGACAATATAAATTGGAAGAAATGGCGTGACATTTTAAGATGGAAGCGGTTCTACATTTTTGTAAGATGGTTGTAACTTTTCATTGTCATTTTTGTCAAACAACAGAAGGTCTTGATTGCGTCGTACTCCTTGCATATTCAAATAACACTGCGGTGGCGTTTCATTTGTCGGAGTGAAATCGTTGTCGCTACTGCTTGTGACACTATTATTTCTCATTTTTATTGGACTCTCGTAATGATTGACATCAGGATTGATTACATCATTCACGTATCCAAGCTTCTTTGACAATTTGATTGGATCTTGCCAGAATGTTTGCAATTTGTCGACCTGATCGCTCTTGGTCACCGTCTCGTTAGTCGGTTTACTCAAATAATTCACTGGATTCGATTGCTGCTCTGAGACATCGGTTTCTGTTTCTGAAATGTGCATTAATATTATTTATGGATCTCGTTTATTCTTAACGTAGTTATTTTAAAGCACATGCATACTATTTTTACTTCTCATTTTTTTATCTTTTAAAAATAATTAATACCTTCAATTATTTAACAATGATTTTTCTAAACAAAAGCTGTATTATTAAATAATAAATTAATACTAACTTGTACAACTTTCTTCTTCTTGTAACATACTAAAATACGTTTGATTTTGAAATGATCGAGGATTTAAATCTAAGTACTCCATTCCATCTTCTAACATTCGTTCCCACTGGGACGTTAATTCTTTAAAAGACGGCCGTAATCCTGGCTCGTCTCGCCAACATGAGACCATAATTTTGTATCTAAAAAAATTGCAAATTTAAATTTAAAACAAAGAATAATAAGAATTTAAAATCGACTTATACTTGGACAAAAACTTATACTTTTTGTCCAAGTATAAGTCGATTTTAAATTCTTATTATTCTTTATATTAATTCACTTGGATGGTTTTAAATTCTTATTTATTTATATTAAATTTAAAACGTATTTTTAAAACAAATAGTTTTTGAAATAATGCAAAAAGCGATGTACTGCTTACAATTGTTCTGAACAATTTTTCGGTCGCTCCATTCTGTAGCCTGCTTTAAGTAGATTGTATAAATTATGTACGTCTACTCCTGGATACGGAGATGCACCAAAGGTCACTAATTCCCACAAAAGTATCCCAAAGCTCCATACGTCTGATTTACTCGTATACACATGGTCGGCTAACGATTCCGGTGCCATCCATTTTACTGGAACTATAAAGCAAAAGGAATCATATTAATCTTCTTATGAATAAATTCAACATTAAGCTGTTTTAAATAATGCTAACCAAATGTCATTAATCAAACTGAAATAATATTCAAATTTAACTTTTCTATTGGAACAATAGCTTAAGCTTAAAAATATTCGTTCACATCATTTTTTGTTAGATATTTTAAATTTAATTTGAAGTATTATTTAAAATTTAGCAATTTTATTCATATTTTGTTCTTAATTTCATATCTCAGTCACTTTACATGCTTCAAATTATGATAATAAATTACTGAAGATTAGTTAAAGGAGAACGTACCTCTACCCTTGCTGCGTTTCAAATAAGCGTCATCTTCATAAACGTCACGAGTCAAGCCAAAATCTGAGATTTTGCAAACTTTCTCAGCTGCAAGTAAAACGTTTCTCGCAGCCAAGTCTCTGTGAACAAGCTGGAAGTAATTAAAATTTGATTAAATTGTATTCAAGAATATATCCATTAATTAATATCATTTAATATACACATTATTCATATTTTTTTAATATAAAACTCTATTACGTTTGTGCTTAGTTTGACGTAGATTAATTGACTAAAAATAAAAGTATTCATTAAAGATGTTCTTAATTATACCTTTATTTCTGAAAGATACGTCATCCCTTTGCTGATTTGCCAAGCAAACGAGAGTATGTCACGTGGCTTTATGGAATAATTGATCGACAGATTTTGAGTATCCCTTGATGATGATGACGATGACAATGTAGATACTGAACAGGGCAATCCATTTTCTACTTCTAAATGACGACTCTTCCGCAAATAATTTCTGAAACAGTTTTGTTCCATTTTTAATATATTAAAAATAAGCAATTTTGAAATTTACATTGCGATCTTTTTATGTAATTATTACTGCAATTAGGTGAATGCTAAAAATTCTTGCCAGCTTTTCTCAACTGGTGACAATGTCTGGCGTTCCCGGCGTGAATACCATTCTCGCTTGAAGAAAGTGCTATTTCTTCGGGATTTTAATTTACATACATAGTAAAGTGGACACCGAGTTCATTCCACCGAATGATATTCGTATTATTTCAACGACGAAATATATTTCCAAGTATTTAGAGTGAATTTTTGAGTGCTCATTCTATGACGTCACACTCGTTAAAGCATTCTTACGAGTATTATCAAGGATTAAATTAAAATTTCACATAATAAAACCTGGCTTGAAATAAAAATGAATAATTTCGATGATTTTATATTTCATTTTTGTTATCGAAATAGTTGTTTTTGTGCAAAAGCCATTTTTTCATCTTTCTTATAATTTTTCCTATAATATTTTCATTGATAAGTTATTTGGCAAACGAATATGAAAGATAAAAGAGAATATAACAACTCTTCTTATGTAAAAGGTTGTATCTCAATTTTTTTTGTATATACATTTTTTATGTTTAAACATAGGAGATGTTTCATTTAGTTAAAAATACATGCAGTGGAAGCAGCGAAATAAAATTAATAACTTTATTACTAATATCAACAAATTTAATTTCTCTTTTCTTTATTTTGTTTTTGTGTGTTCACTTTACTTTATAATAATTGTTATTTATATTACTGAAAAGTCGTTCTTTAATGTTAAATTATAAACTATTGATTATCATACGGAAATATTTTGTATATTCAGTTGAAATGTTATCTTCTAGTAAAATCGGTATAATTATTTTAAAAGGTCATCATAAATTTAAATTGAATTTTGGAAAGATTAATATTTTTACCCTGAATATGAATGTATATTTAAAGTTTATGTATGTCGAATAGTATTAATGATATTAATTGAATACCCAAAGTTGAATATAACATTTGAGACTTGCAATTAGAAGGCGATTAAATAAATAACTTTCTAAGATAGTTTTGTAATTTGCAACTTTAAATTGTAAACTTGTCGTAATGTGCAATTGAATAACATTAATTACACAACCTTTGTTAATATTTACAATATTAATACATAATTATTATATGAATATTACATTTTCATTTTATCATTTTCTAAATATTTTACGAAATGAAAATACATTTTAATTAACATAATATTTTAATTACATTGGTTATATTTATTATTCATTATTGTTTATAGTTCAAACAATTCTGCTTTAATATAATAATTGTTACTATATATAATTATGGTCATTTTTCATATTCATATTTCGTTAAAAGTATCCACATCAAATCGACGCTTCTTACGTAAAATGTTACATCTCAAATATTATTTACAAAGGGATACATCTTTTTTACAAAATATACGATATATATCCTTTTTTATTTTACGTAAGAAGCGCTGAAATATTGTATATAGAATTCTTTCTTTTTACACTTTATTTGTTCAATGATAAAAATGATAAAATACCTTAATGATCCATATTCCGCAAATTCAATAATAAGATAAACTGGACCACCAGGCGATGTACAAGCTCCCAAAAGTCTAATGACATTAGGATGCTGCGCCTCTTTTAAGAGTTGGTACTCTGATAATAAGTCTGCAAGTTCGGAAGCACAAGCATCCTCCTTTAAAGTTTTAACTGCTACTGTTGTTAAGCCTGGCCATCCATTAATATCCATAGCTTTTGCCTTTAACACACGGCCGAATTCACCTTCTCCTAAAACTTGTTCTATCGTCAACTTTGCTCTTGGAAATTCCCACTTCGGATCCGGCTGTGAACGAAATCAAACCAATAATTGCATTGACAAATTCAATTTTGCAATTTATAATAATAAAAAAAGATATTATAAAATTGTGCCCTATTTCTTGATTAATTAAGGAACTAAAATCATCGCTTTTTTTGGCAATAAAGACTGTATAACAGTTGTTATACTGTAAATTGGATGAACAATTTCAATTTGACTGCTGGCGAATACATGAATAAATTTGCATTGATTTGATTAATTGAGCGAATTTAAGGGGCTTCCAACATGTTTCGCCGGCCGTCCTTAAAACTCCTCGGGAATTACGTGCAGATTATTATCACGTTAGTGTCACGCATAACGTTTAAGTATGAGATGAGAATGTAGTTGAAATATTGGCAAATGAAAAATATCAGACGTTTTATATTTCGTGGTATAATTATGGAAAAATAATTAATGGCTATTACCATTACCGTAATTATTATTTCAATTATTAGCCTTAATGGAAGAAAATATATTTGAATATGAGCACATATATTTTTGGCAAAAATTTACATAAAAAAATATATTTGTAATATATTTTAGCGGTTAGAGTTATATATTTTGACATACATTTTAATATATCTGTTTTCCGTACGGGAAATCAATTAATTTTTTATAAAATTAATTATTCAATACAATTTCATAAAAGCTGTTGTTGTTGTGAAATTCAATTATAATAGAATGTATAATTTGCAAACATTATAAACTGAAGAAACGATTTGAATATAAATTAATCGGTAAAGTTGAGTTTGCTAAGTTCAACTTACACTGTGACTTCTGGGGATGAAAAAGGTCTGATTTGCGGTGCCGTTAGGGAAAGAGTTGAGACCGATGAGTAGACCGTCTCCACGCTCGATGTAATCCGCCGGCAGAATTCCTAGTGGATTTGAATCATTATCCGTTCCATGGCTGCAATCTCGGCATGAACTTTTCTTTGATTGTCTATGATTTGTAAAACAATTACATAAATAATTGTAAAACAGTTTATTAAATTATTATATTTAAATAATTTAAATTATTTAAATTCATAAATACATAATTTTCTTACAATTTAGTTTTAATTTCAGATAAAGTAATTGATTTTGGAAAAAGAAAATAAATTATATTTAACTTGGTAAACTTCCGACTCTACTTTTAATGTAAATACGCACTGGAAATTTGAGATTGAATTTTTTCACGTCGGTGCATAAATTTGTCATGCATTTTTGAGAATATAAGAGAAAGAAACATAATATAGAAAATAATAATAGCAACAAAACGTAGTTTATATGAGAAAGTTGATACCAACAAAATAAAAGCAAACTCAGTGAACTGTAAATGCAATCAACACGAAAGCTCTACTTTAAAACATGTCGGTTTAAATCAATTGCAAGAAAGAAAGGTGAAATTAAAATGAACAAATTTGATGATTTGTTAGAACTTATTTTAAGATCCTTAAAATAAAAAAAATAGTAATTATTTATACAATTATTGAAATCTGTAATGAATCACCTTAATTTCCATACAGCAAAAGAAGCGACGATCATTGTGAAAACGAAAAAACTTCCAATCACAACTCCGATCATACAAAAAACTCCGCAACTATTTCCAGCTGTTTGAACAATAACTGCTGTTTTGTCTATAAATAAAAAAACAAATTCTGTTAATCCATATTTTAAACGTAAATTAATTAAACAATTTTGAGTTTTAAAAGAATATAAGTCATATTCGTGGTGATTAAAAGCTGTTGATTTAATACAATTTAAATTTATTCTATATATGAAGTTAACTGAGTCGAGATAAAGCAAGATAAACAGCGAGGGAAAATTATACCTTTCTTTGAGTTCAAGAGTAGCGGATGATTATTGCGATCTTTTCGCAAATTATTCGTGAAATTTGCGTTTTTATAACCAACGTCGTAGGTGTTTTTGGTTTGCTTAAGAAAAGGAAGACCGCAGGTGCATTGCATCATATCGTTACAGGAACAAGTCCCCATTCCAATGTGTATGCCTCGTCCGCCTTTATTCATTTCCCCAAAGTGCACTTCAGCTAAAGCGTAAAATAAATTTTATTCATGATAACGAAACTAATATTGTCACCATTAGACATTTCAAACAACTATTCATATGAATATTATCAAATATTAATTTAAATCTTGTCTTTGTTCTCTATTTGTAATTGCAAAGTCTGAATATATTTTGCTGAATGAAAATGAGTTCTCAATTATATATATTTATTTACAAAAGACAAAAAATATCAAGTATAACATATGTTAAGTTTAACTTTAAACATAAAATATATATTGATTTACAAAAAAGTACAAATATCGAGTTTAATTTTCAACATCAAATATCATATATTGATTTTTTTCTAAGATTCGAAAAATACAATATCACAAAAATGAAAACCAAATATCAAATATTAAATCAAATATATTTTTTAGATTAAAAATATAATACATTTATAAGATTAAAAGATAAAAAATTGAAATTTTGAATATTTACTACATTTTTAGAATTCTAATATATAGAAATATATATTAGAAAATATAATACATATAGATGAAGCTTGATTAATCTATAAAGTTTATAGAAAAAATTACATTCAATTGTACAATCCTGTGGACAAATACGTAGATCCAGATGTTCCAAATCATCGCAAATATTGTCTGGACAGTAATTCAAGTTAGGTGAACACGTCTGGTATTTCTCAGTCATTATTGAGTCCCCCAAGCTCGAATTATTTCTTCTCCATGAACATTTCGTGTTACTAAAATTGCATCGGTTTTAATCGAACATCAATTTCTATTAATCAAAATATTTAACACACCAAGCAAGATTGAATCGATAATTTCGAATTCATTATATATAATTTAAAATTAAATTTGAATCAAAATATATTTGTTGGAATTAAATAACTATAAATAAATAAGACTGTTTAAATGTTGTTTTCAGTTTCGTATAAATTTTCATATTCTGATACTAAACTTAGGTCGTTCGTTGAATAACTTAAAAAAAGAAAGAAAAAAATAGGACGATAAGTAGTGCGCGAAAATGACGGTATTTAAATTTCATGACGTTCGGATGGACGTATGACTGATAAGCCATGGCGATTTGCGATATCTTACTTGAGCATTCCACTACCGATGCCGCACATCGATTCACATTCGTTACGAGTTTCCGCGTTGGCGCAAGAATGATCGTGATTGCATGACATATCCGATGGCTGATTTGCCTCTAATATGCTGATATTCAGATAAGTCATAGCTCGACTCCGATTTGGAAATAGCCATTCAACTTTTAATCTGAAATTAATGAATCACGTTTTCACATTATACGAAGATAAACAAAATCCATAAATTATGAAACAAACAATATTAATGTAATGTTATTACAATTAGTAATAATACAATTAAATTATTGAACAAATTATTAAAAACGTAAGTTTTTAATAATTTGTAACCCTATAATTTGAAATGTAATATGATATTTACAAAATGTATATGAATAATTGAATTGTTAATGAATTAATAATGCATTGTAATAACAACTAATTTAGTGATTTTTGTTAAAAACGGCTTTCAATAATACGATTTTTTAAAATAAACATAAATAATTGTATATTTTAATTCCTTTATTTATTCAAAATTTCCATTCATTTATTCATTCATTAAAACCGAAAATAAGTCATTTAAATAAATTTAACAAATATAAATATGAGAATCAATTTGTTCTAAAATATATAATTAAAGAACTTCAAGTTTTTCGGGCAATAAAATAATATTATTCTTCCAATGAAGGAAGTTGCCATAAAATAGAATTGAAGAAAAAACAGAGGGTGAGTACAGAGTAATTTATTATCCAATATAATACTAAAACTTTTCTCGCGATGATATTAGTTGAGTTTTCAGATAGTACGTTCAATGTTGCATAGTTTCACGAGCTGGGTGACTTTTTTTATCGCAAAAGTATTCAAATTAAATTAAAAACGAATGTATAATAAATATTTTCATTTAGAATAACAAAATTTTTTACAATTTTGTTACATTTGTACAATAAAAATACTGCATATAAGAATTTTGATTGTTTTAATATTGTTTTTAAATCTATTTTCCAGATATTTGATTTTACTTTTTAGTAATTTTACAATTCAAATCAAATAATTTAAACACTTCAAAAATATTCATCTTCAAAGATTACATTAATTCAATTATTATTTTTGTATTTATCTAAGAGTTTTTCATTTTCAATTTTGTTTTGTTTATTAATTAGCAATAAAATTAAATCAAAGATAATCATAAAAGAAAATGTTGTAAACATAATATTTAAATGCAAAACATTAAACTATAAACTTTCGTCTTTTGATAAAGTCAAACAAAACGAATGATCTAATTAACGCATCGGTCTTCGTTGATCAAGAAATACTTTGACATCTTTATTTACTGTCAAATTTAGTATCGAAATATTTCGTTTCGTCTCTGAAAACAGTTTATTTTTAATACGTAACTGTTGTTTTTGGAGTACGATTAATTGGATCACATTTAAATATCCAGCATAACTGCAGTGACATCTAACTAAAAGATTATTCGATAAACATTCGAGTGATATAAAAAAATAGTTAAAAATAATTTTATTGTTTTTCTTTAGTTATATTTTTTAATGTTAATAAATGGTTTTTGGATAGAATTAAAGACCGGAAGATGCGATGATTTTTATATATACGTCACGATTTGTGATTTCCGTTTTTTCACTGTATATTTGCATCGCATGGGAAAAGAAAAAAAAATTAAAAATGTACTCATAATCAATTATTATTTCCAATATTATACGGCGACAAACAAATAAATTGTGCAAAAATAATAAAAATAAATTATTACGCAACGAGAACAAATGAAAAAAAATTGAGTTTAACAAGTTTTATGTCATCATTTTATTTCACATTTAATTTATTTTTAACTTCAATTTTACATAAAACAAAATAAAACGATAACACTTCTCAACGTTAAATAATTGTTTATGAATATATTAAATATCAGTTCTATTATTGTATCGCAATTTGAGCCAAGTTTAATGTTTAATGTGATTCAATCATGTTAATCATTCATGAGAAAATTCGAGTGTTTTATTTTTACAGTTTCCTCCTGGTTTCAATTGGCCGAAGGTAATCTGTGGAAATAAGATAATTCGAAAATGCGTTGTCCTGATAAAATACTTGAGCGATTCAAGTGGGCAGATGCGTTTTTGATGTTCTTGAGATGGATCTGGTTTATTCGATTTATTCGAATTTAAACAGAACCCGAATCCGGGTTCTGTTTAAATTTTCATTTTCAAACTAATATTTATTTGGCAGAAAAAGTTGTTAAAATATTGATTAAGTTTAAATATTATAAAATGACTCACCTAAAATTGGACGTGGCATTGTGAAGTGCCGTTGTGTTTGCAACATAAATAATACCTCCACGACGTGTAATGTTGAAAATATCACTGCTACTTATATTGAATACAATTTTTGCATTTACTTTAGTCAAAGGTTGCGCTATGCGTGAAAATAACAACGCGTTGCGCGAAACTGTAACATTTTCTTGATAAATTATTGGCTTTTTCATGGGAACTGATGATGGAGTTGTCGTAAGATGATGCTGTGGTCCGATGAACTCCAAACTAATATTTAACTAAAATAAAAATGCAATATTTAAATATTTAACTATCACAATATTTAAAATAAAAAAAATTTCATTCAATATAAAAAGCCATTTTTCAGTTATATATATTTTTTAAATAGCTACTTTTTACTAGTATTATGAAAACCTTTCCACTTGATTATCGTTCATTTCTTGTAACATCAAATCAACTACAAATCAATTCCTTAATTGACATAGATTTGCTCGTAAACGTTATAATGCTTACTTCCCGATGTTCTTTTGGTTTTGCACGATCTATGAAGTATCGTACGATTACCGACAAGTATAGCAATAGCATGGGCGCGGCATTGATTTTGCGGATGTTTTTAATCACGAATTAACAACACCCGAAGGTTCACTGTGGGCGATTTTATTCACGTCTATGTTTGTATGAACGTATTCAGTGAAAAATGCACTCTCTTTTAACAGCGTAATGCTTTTCTATTATCATCGATAAAAGCGGATTTATTCATTAAAAATAGTGCAAATCAGTGAATTTTAAAAACCAAATTTATAACTATTATTATTAAGCAGTAAAATAATTATTATTATTAATTAATAATATATTATTATTTAAACAATTATTGATTTTATTTTTAATACAACAAATATCAAAAGCTCTATTTCTTTATATACTCTGGTTTTACGAAGTGTACACAAATACTTATTTTACTATTGCATTTTTATCTAAGTATCATCCCGTACTAAATCTAATACGAGGGGGAAAATGTGATCGTAGGGTCTGTCTTGCAAACGAGAAGATCTGGGACGATATATGAAGCTTTCGGCGTTGCTATATTGTGAGCAGGTTTCCACGAGAAAGTGGTGTTTGGGAAAACACGAAAGAAATAATAATAATAAATTATAATCCTTAGTGCTTTTAAGAGACTTTATTGATTTAAGTAATTAGAAAACTTTCCGCAGCGCATCTTAGACAAATTTATTTGTACAGAAAATATTTGCATTTAATTAATTATTTAATTAATTAACAAACGACTGAAATACAGTATTACTGAAACCGTTCTTTTTCCAACATTTTTAATGCGAATTCCCTTTCAAAATAACAATTTCAATCCAAACGAATTGCAACTAATGAAAAAATGGGTTAATCGAAAAAGGCAATATACCAAATATATACTTTGATCCAACATTAATCATTGCAATAATGAATATATATACTTTCAATTAATTAAAATAAAAATACAAAACAAATAACGTTGAATCAATAAAAGTTGTTATTCTACTTTAGTTTATATTAAATCAATAAAGCCAACACTTAAAATAATTGTACTTTAAATGTAAGAATATTTTAAATATATTTTTATTTTTCTTGATTTAAGATATTTCTTATTTCTTACCGATTTTTCTCCATGACCGGGTAATAAAGATTCATCTGTCACTTGCAGAATCACTTTGTACGGCGATTTAGGTAGCAAAGTTGTTCTTGCATATATTCCTACAAAAGTATTCATTATATTATTATTTCACTTTGTGTTTTGTCTTATTCCTTTTTTTCAAGATATATCCAATGCCGCGAGCAACTTACGCGAGTATATTGCCGTAGACGACGGTACTTCCGGTTGGTTTGGTCGTTCAATTGGCAAAGTATCGTATGTCATATTTAAAGCTTTTAGTGTGTCACCAAGAATGCGTACACTGTAAATATTTCGAGTCGCGCTATCAGCATCGATTATCATTAAATCGTTGTTATCTAGTCTATAACCCTGAAAATGAAAATAATAATTTACTTAATTAATAGTTCATTTATGTCCAACAAATTGAATTCAAAATTAACGAAATATTTTAGTAGATAATTTGATTGACAATTAGGAAAGTTTTTTGTTTATTATTATTTTATATATTATGAAAAAACATGGTAAGTTGTATGGGGGAAATCGTAATGAAAAATGACGTATATGTCATGAAATCAAAACCAAGATGGAAAACTGAAAGAAGGGTTCCAAGGTTTAATCTTGATCAGCGCCTGTGGCATGTTTACACGCTTTGTTTCTGCTACAGTCGCGCTCGTTTCCGATCCTCGTTCCTGTTCTTTGTCATTTTTACACACATCGTCATTTTCACACTTTTGTGTCATTTATTCATAACAACGTTTTAATTACATACACAATGTTCTCCTGATTAAACACCTTCATTATGTATACAAATCAAATCTTCTATATTAATTTATACAATTTTTTAACATTATTAATATATAAAGGTTCAATACATAACGTAAAAAAATAATGCCGTTTCTGTGAATCATTAGTTATAATCCAGAAATTTAATTATATTTTTTCCAAGATATGAATTGTTTTTATCACAAAATATATATGAAATTTATTTACCGCAGTGAATTCTCGTAACTTGATTTTGACATTAGTTTTTGTCTGCGACACTGGCGGATTATCGTCTTGATCGAGAATTTCAACGTGAATTGTTTTATCTACGTTGTATTCAACATCGTCCTCGTCGACACTTACAGTACATCGTATTTGTGCATAGAGATTCGCGCCTGTACCTTTCGGTGGTCTTAAAGTATCGCGATCCAACATCTCCTTAGAGAAAATTTTATCTTTAATTATGTGTAAGAAATTAGAAGCTGAAAAAAGCAATGAGTGAGTTTAAGACAAAGAAATAGTTCATTTTGTTTTTGCTTATTATTTACTCACCATTCATTAATTTATAATTTGTTACAGAAAACGTTGGACAAATATCACGATAAAATCCTGGACCTAATATTCCTAACATAGTTATCGGTTGATTTTCGTAAATTTTGTACCTTGCTGTGCGCCAAAAACACATATCCTAAATAAAATTGGGTTATCAAAGTATTAATCTTTTTGTGTTTAATGCATCTTTCAAGCTTCGGATCAGGGCAGAAAATTACTATTTCTGCCTCTTTCATACCTAGAATCGAGGCAGAGCAATACTTTTCTGGCCTTGGGCGGAAATGACCCCTTTTTTGTCCTCGGGTCAGAAAGAAGATCTTTTCCGCCCTAGGGGAGAAAAGTACTCTTTTCTACCTTGATTATAGTATATTGATAATAGATCCAACTATTTTCTAATAGTTTAATTTAAAAAATTAAATTGTTTACCTCGGTAAATTCCGTACAATTAATTCGTTGTGTTTTCATTGGAAGAGGAGTGAATTTGATTTCCAAAACTGCCTCATCTCTTGTATCTTGCGGATTTTTCGCTTTAATTATAATTGTTTCTGTTTGATCTGTCAGGAATGTGATATGTTTTCCGTAAATGAATATGAAATATATTCTGCTTTTTATTTGAATCATATATGCAATACTCACTTTTTTCCGGGATCAAAACCAAAGATACATTTCCGGACTTGGGATCAACTGTCGAAAATGCATCACCTGGCGCAACGATTTGATATTGCGTATCATTCAATGGCGTACCAAAATTGATCAAAGTTCTCATTGTAATCAGAGGAACGTTTGGCTTCAATGTTCGATTTCCGGAGATATACGGCAATCTAAACTGCAGATCTGATTGGGGGAAGTACACTTCTAAAAATAAAACAGAGTTGAGACATTAATACAAACGATACAATATATAATTTTGCCTATTGAAATCTAATTTCCCCTTAATACTATGGGATTATTAATTATTCTATCATCCGTATTTGCATTGCAGACATTGTCTTAACACGTGTGGATTCCATTTCGAAATACACACACTTATGCATAAACTCATTTAGATATGTTAATGTATCGTTACATTTTTTATGCATTACGAATAAATTAATACTGACTACGTTTATAATGAACATTCTCACATGCTCAGTATAGTTTTGTTCAAGCAACACAATTTTTGTAAATTGAACAATAAATTTTGGTCGTTACTTACGCAACAAAAATTGTTCGGTCGAAATGAACTTTTATGTTTTATTAACTACTCTGGTTAACATAAAAATATATTTTATTGAATATACAAAATGTCACTGTCAATCATGATTGACTTTTTAAATTCAAGACAATTCATATTTTGTTAATATGAATACAAATTGTATGAAACTAAAGAAACATTTCTTAATTTTTTTAACAAAATTTTAATTTAAATTTAATAATAATAAAATAAATAATAATAATAAATATATAATAATATAATATAAATATATATAATATAATAT
>JABFPJ010000339.1:0-45785 GCA_022817425.1 Gryon sp. ZL-2020 | reverse complement strand
ATATGTGGAATATATTTTAGAATATATATAAAATACATTTCTGAGTATATTTTCACATATATTTAAAAATATATTTTCACATATATTTAAAAATATATTTTCACATATATTTTCGATCATGTGGGATATAAATTCGTCCAATGCAGTTATTTATTTCATGGAAAAAACATATTTTTCATCGAAAAAGTTTCTTTAGGGTTCCAT
Source organism: Gryon sp. ZL-2020 (assembly GCA_022817425.1). NCBI lineage: Eukaryota > Metazoa > Arthropoda > Insecta > Hymenoptera > Scelionidae > Gryon > Gryon sp. ZL-2020. The sequence goes on along the minus strand of JABFPJ010000339.1, from coordinate 45,581 downwards.
CGTATTATTTAATTGAAAATAATTTGTTTATTATTTTAATTTATTATTATAATTGTTGCAATTAGTCTTGCTTTAATTTTTTTGTTTTAATTTTTAATTGAAAAGTAAATGATAAATATTAGGCATTTTATTAATTTCATCATCTCATAGTTAAGAAAATGGAACATCACACTAAATAGAAATTTCTTCCATAACTATATAACATGTATTTTTCATATGCATCGAAATATAATCATGATATAACATACGTAAGATGAAAATAACCTAAAAAAATATTAAATCATAAATAATTTAAAGTGTAACTCATTATAATAACTAAATTAAAAAATTATTCAGTATTCTACAGTCGTCGAAATTATAAAATAAAATAAAGAACAGTTCATTTTTATTGAATACATTTTATACAATTATGCGATTCGTTAGAATATAATGATTCCGTCATTTATGCATGGCAAGTTACATAAAGTTATAATACAAATGATGTCTCCCATTGAAACAACCGTTAACTTAGTTGATGGCAAATTAGGTTGCTCGCAACATTTAAACCATTAGTGAAGCTCTACTAACAACATTAACAACAACGACATTATGAGCGCGCGTATGTTATGGATCTGTGTAATTAAATTAGCCCATTTAGGGTAATTGTCATTAATAAACGCGTAGTCACTGCAAACACTGTTCTGACATAAATTATTATCACAAATTGTCACCGCAAACTCTCGCAATTACATCCGCCTTATTTAACAGAATTGTCACTCCATGCAATAATTTAAAAAACAACATTCATTTCACAAAGTATATCATTATACACGCATAGAAATAGGTAAGTAAATATTACTGAGAATACGAGTAATTGTGTGACAGTGGAATTTTAAGTAAATTTTACTATTTTCATTTCGTAAAATAGAATTCAACATTTAAAAAAACTCCCTCTCTGAGTTTCGAACTTGGTATCTGCTGTTTCCTAATGAGATATCGAGATACTTTACGGTCGCGGCTAACTCGACTGACTGTCGGTAACGTTGTTTCTTTGTTAGTTAAAGTATTGACAGCGTGAAATATGGATTAGGTTAAAATTTACTGAGCAACTTAGTAAAAGTTCATCAATATTTCGTAAAAATTTATTAATATTTCGTAAAAATTCATCAAATTTGTGCACATTTTACAAAAAATTCTTAAATTTTACTCAAAAACAGATACTGTCACACAATTACTCGTATTCTCAGTAATATTTACTTACCTATTTCTATGCGTGTATCGCTATATTGTTATTGCACTTGCTTAAGGTCATTTTACTTAAGACCTAATTAACTGTAATATTTTTGAGTGAACCATCTTTATGCTATGTTTTTAATGTATAGATTTGCTTTTCCTTTCTTTTATTTAAAAGAAATCTAACTTTGATATTCACTATGTAAAAATAATTAAATATATTTTGTGATCATAAGAATGCATTCATATCAAATTGCTAATTATAATGCACAATATATCTAATTTGATATCAGCGGTGAATTTCATAATGTAAAGATAGTCGAAGGAACAAGCGACGTAAATGATAGTATTTGTGCTATTTCGCGAAGAGTAATGTGATAGATTGTACGATGCGACATATAACGGGGTTCGGGATTGGCTCGGTGCACCTGCATTCGACAGCGCCTAGTTCGCTGCCTACGCTCCGTTTTGCGCGCTGGATTATATGCGCGCGATTACTTTTGTCAAACGTGGGTGTCCCGCGTGCCGGCATAACACGCTAGTTAGCATAATTTAGCAGCACAGCGCAACGGATATAGCGTATAGAAATTGTCGAGAGATGATATCTGCAAACCAAATGAATTCGACGCGTATATATAATTTCATATGTTAAAAAACACACGGAATTGTATATTTTGGTATAGGTGGTGACACCTATTAATGGGTATATGCATTAGCCATGCGCATAATTTACAGTTATGTCATTGAGAGACTTTTTTATTTTCCAGCTCAGAATTTTTGTTTTCTATTCAAACATGTGCTTATAATTTTAATTAAATGATAAATGGAGATTGAAATGATGACGATGAAAAGTTTTTAGTGTTATCATATTTGAAAAAAATGTGTTTGAAAAATAAGTAATTAAAGTAACATAATTTATTAAAGTAAGTAATATTAACTTTTAGTTATATATTAGTTTTTTGATGATAAATGATGTCATTGAACTCGACTTCGCCTTCTTTTGTTTATAATTATTTATGCATTCACACTTCCGCCACATTGTCCTAGATTTATGCAAACTAACAAAAATTCTATGTCGATTGCTTCATTAAACTAAGTTTACGATCGAACAACATCATGATAAGTCATCGAGAAACAACTGTTGTAAAGTTACCCCTTGGGTAATGAGCACTGACCGTATTTACAACACATAATCTATAACAGTTGATAGTCCCGTTTATATCATCAATGAGTTAAGCTGAAACAATTGTAACAGTTGTAATAAAAACATTCATAGTATTCGTGTACGAAGAAAAAAAGAAAACAAGGTAATGCTTCTATTTCACGCGAAAGAAAGCATTGAGGCTAGTAATGTAATCGTCTGAGGATGTATGTAAGTTACAGTTTTGCAAAAGAAAATATTGCATTTGAAATTTTAATTGTAAACTTACACAATATTCTGTTTTTACATATGAATTAAATTTAATAAATGCTCTAGAACTTGAACAACAAGATATAAATTTCCAATTTGTTTGTTATGTTAATTATTAAGTTTAAATTTCGTTTCTATATAAAAAAGTAACTTTTTTTTGTTATGTAAAAAAATGAATATTATAGTGTGAAAATTATTTGCTCCTATTTAAGAATGAGACGAAGATAAATCGAAAAGTGGATGGATTGGTAGCGCGAGGAACTAACGGTCACCATATGGATATGCCTGCAGCCGCTGGTACCAATCTCGCATCAGATACTCGGCATAATGGCATTGTACACATCGTATGTCGTGAATTTGTGTGTCTTCTTTTCTTCATTTGTACAGGGTGTCTCGCTTGTCTCACAAATCTCGACGCCGTTTGCCGCGATAATTCACGTAAACCCGTAATTCTTTGATGTAAAAATCCGAACTAACTGTAATAGAATGTTTAACATATTATCGTAGCCATTATTTTCCATATAATAGAAGTTACTTTATTGCATAATTCAATTTGCTTAAAAAAAGGTGAAACTTCAATAATAAAACAACGTTGGTGTTTTTGACTCAATACGTATTATTATAAATATACCGTACCTTCTACATTTGTAAAGATAAATGTAACCAGAATTTGCATAATCAATCGGCTTTGGGCGGGGTCATCAAACCTGATGAAACACTAAATGTGATTCACCGACTGAAGATAAATTCCAAAATTTTCATCCCATACTTAAAATAAATGTTGATCCCTTTAGCAAATGTCCGTTCTCTACTATTTCATATGAGCTTCAATATTATATATGTTATAGATATAGACTTATTTTTATATAACGAGAAGTCCATTGCAATCATTATTTTGTTCGTAATTTGTTCATATTAAAAACATATGTTATTAAGAAATATCATTTATATGTAAAATAAATAATAAATACCTTTTTGGATATAATACAATTTTGCAAAACAAAATGGATAAATTTTATTGTTTTTTTATGCTTGGCAATAAAAAAGTGTTGTGAAATATTGTAGAAATATATCCATAGACGTTTGGCTTTTGTTCGTCAAAATTTCGCAGTATTTCCTCGGGGAATGCAAAACAAAATTCGTAGCCAAGATTACCATACCAATTATAGAATTCAAGGATACCATGTCGGAAATTCCTTAGGATAAACTATTATACGTAGGGATTACTTCAGCGTATCATATTAGGACAAACAATACAAGTGTGTTTTCAAAACTATTCGACCTTTTTCGTAAAAAAAAAAAAATAATGACTCAAGTAATTCTGCTTAATTGCGGTAACTCATGTTCATGAATAAGACTGCAATTAAAAAATTCTTTAGTTCATGCACGTTACTTTAACGCTTGTGACTATCGAGGTGATATATATGTATATAACCAAACTTAGAAAATTGGAATTCAATATGAGACTGCGAGTCGTTGATGCAAATATGGTTGAACGAGAGGATGAACATTGGCATGAAAACAATTTGAACTTGACCTGCATTTAGTTGTAAATGAACGAAAGAAAATGATTACAAATGGGATGTACATATATACCAACTGATGTTTATTTTAATTTTCTGCCTGAATAAATTGTTACAGTGAAAATGTTCCGTAATTATCAGCCAATAAACTTGTTTAATGTAAAACTTGTTGCATTATAGAAACAAATGCCTTATAAAATAATTAGAGAATGGTAACTTACTTTGTAACATAGTAATTTTTATTATTTAATTTTCCTGAACTGAAAAAAATCAAATAAATCATCTTCTTTTCGAACATCCTGAAACATCATCATTTTCTTTTCAACAAAGTAATTCATAAAATTTCATTTATCATGAATCACTCATTTCTTCAAGCAAATTTTTCTCTAAATTATTCGTTTAAAAACCAAAACTCGCAACTTTATTGGTTCTGTTGCTGACCGGCGTATATGTTTTTGCGATCGACAATGTTGACGACTTGGGACGATGTAAGCTCACCAGGATGTTGGTGGTAATCCGACTTCAACGTCGTCGTAAATCTCTTAGGGATTAATTACCGCGTGCCACAAATAACATATCGGAACGTATTACGCGACGATTAGTTATGGACGTGTGTTGCGACGCTGCCGGTGTAGGTACATTCGTAGAGCGTACTATACGCCCAACTTTACCTTCGATGTTTTATGACTGCGAGCGGACGCTGTTAGTTTCTCGTTGCTGCTGCTGAATTTACAATGTAAATTCATAACTCCATTTGTAATAGAGCAGATTGTTTTGTACTAGAGAGAAAGAGAGAGGATGAGAGAATAAGAGGAAAAGAAAAGAAGAAAAAATTGCAGAGGGGATGAAGAAAAAAAAGGGAAAAAAGTCGAAGTGAAAGAAACACGAGCACGCAGCAGAGTACAAAAGTTTCAGCCAAAGTACGTTTCGAGTCATTGACACTTTGGTTCATTCAAATTTATGCGATCTTAAGGATAAATTGGATTTTGTATTGAAATATTCAGCCAGTTAATTGGACGTCTTTCTCTCGTTTGGACGAGAAATATTGTTAGAAAAACTTAGGCCATCTTTTTTTCACCTTTTTTCGTCATAACTTTTATGATGAGTCTTCGTGTGGAACTCCATTCTAAGTCAAAAATGCAAATAAGAGACGATGGGTTAAACTTGTTGATGAAAAATCTCGTTTTGCGTTTATGATTTATGCGTTAACGTTTTACTAATTAAAATCAACCATAATTTAGTGAAAAATTGTTTTATTGTATTCGCTATTTAATTTTTATAATATCTTTTTCCGAATAATTTACTTTTTGCATTATTATTATAATTGTGTTTTGATTTATTTTTAGAACGTTTTAATCTATTCATATTTGCTACTCAAAATTGACCACTTCATAATTCCCGCAAGGATATTTCAATTAAACCAAAACGAACTGACAATGTTCTTCGGTGAAATTTCATCACGTCGTATAAGAAGAAGACGAAGAAGATAATCAAATTTCGCGGGGTTAATGATTTTGGTACGAGCTGTTGCGCGCTTGCGCGCGATAAATCAGTGATGTGTTTGCGATAATAAATGGTATAAAAGAAGCGTGGTTCGCGCGTGTAATTGAAAAAGGCAACATAAGCGATCGACGAAAGGAGACGAGAGCGAGCAAGCAAGCTCTGCGTTAAAGCGAACGTAAATTGTTTCTCCTTGGCCGATTAGCTCGAGATGCATATGCATTACGAGGCTTAGGAGTTTCGCGCGCAGGTGCGCGTGTATTATATATATACATACCTACGAGAAAACCTGCGCGCCAATATATTAACAAATTATTCCTAACGGAAAATATAGTCACAATGATCTTGTGCGAATAATTTTGCGCAAAAGAAAAATAATATCTTGAACAATACCAAGAACAAGGGGAGCAACAAGGAAAAAGTCGCGATTGTTAACGGACGAGGTACTGAAATAGAGCATGTTTTATGTATGTAGGAGATATTTGCGCGCGTTAAAAAATCAACCTGCCGCTGAGATTTGACCTTCGAATAAATGAATGACTTTATGTTAGAGTATTATAGCTCACATAGCTTTCGTCGAGGTGAAAATGTTCTTACTTTAGAAATGACGCAAATGAGTGGAAATATTGTTTTGCTATTTAATCAATAAGTCAAAGTACCAGTGAAGGAGGACAACGCATTTGATAGAAATGTAGTGCAGGCATTGTCCTGAAACATAAACTCTAAAATTACTCTTAAACATGGTATAATTTGTACTTGTTTTGCACAAATTCTCAAACTACCATAAAACATAGTAAATTTTCATACAAATTTTCTTTCCGTTTATGTATATCAATTCCTGAAAATTCGAACATTTTTCTATCGTATTCTCTGATTGTACGATCAAAAAATGAAATTTTTTTATAAACATAGAAAATTAAATAAATAAGTTCAATAAATCAATATTTGTTTAAATGTATTTATTGTTAGCTTTAATATTGAGGTGAAAAATGCTGAACCTTATTTATACATTTCTATATAATTACCACTATCATCGAAATAGTTTGTTTGGCCATAATTTTTACGAAAGTTTGAAACCGACGGAACCTAACTGTTTCGTTGTAGTATAATGCCGATGCTAATTGTAATTCCTACGATTCGATATCAAACAAATGTATAAATATAACACGATAGTACTGTATGTTATCAGAGACATGCGATTCGTACATAGAAATGCGGACGGTAGTAAATATTGCGAACGCAATGTCGCTCTTAAAGCCTTTCCTTTGGAAAGATCAAACCGGTCGCGAATAAGAAACCCCGACTATCACAAGTCAGTTTTGAATTTTGACTTGAAGTTTGACAGATTAAAAGAGAGGTAGAGAACGGTGGGGCATATAAAGTTGAAAAAAGAAGAATTATTGCGCAAACGCGAATCTGTCTTTATCAGTAATAGGAAGTAAGCTACGTTTTCATACACCAGTAAAGTACACCGAACTGCGTGCAAGTATCATAAAAATGTATTATGTATATAATGCAGTCGCAGTTTACAGATGTTATAAAATGTTTAGGAATTCCGTAAATATCGAGAATAAGAGGATAGAATTTGTAATGAAGACTTAGAAATTCTTCCTTGGTATTTGAATTGTTGCATAATATGAATGACAGAATAATTGTGAATAATTCAAAAGTTTATTTATTGTATTGAGACAAAAAATTATGGAAAATGATTGGTTTTTGTATAGAGAATGTCGAATATCTATTGAAGGCAATCTATTTTGTTTAGTTATTTAATGTTGTCATGTGAAAAAAAGTATTTGTTATTTGTGATTGAACGGAAAAAAGAGTAAAATAATGAACAGAAATAAAAACATAAGGATAATACTATATGGTGGAAAATTCTACAAAATTCTACACGGAAAAACATGAGGAACAACTGTTTGTTATTTTCGAACAGATTGATTATCTATACAAAAAGGAAAACTGTTGCTCAAATTTTAGGCACTAGTGCTATTTTGCGTAAATGTTACTTCGCTTTATCGGTTAAAGGTTATTTATATTAATGAGCAGATGTTTATGTCAAATAATTTTTCCATAACAATATTATTGATAAAAATATCATTGTTTTATTGAGAATTAATAAAATAAATATGTAATAATATTAAATGAACAACACATCCCGTATGTCATCTCCTATGACATCCCCTATGACACTTGAGGGGTGCATCTATGATACAAAAAAATTTTTTCTAAAAGTCTAGTGCAAATATTGCGAAAAACAAAGTCTACGACACTTTGGAGAGATAGGACTACATTCTCTGAAAATTTGATTTTCATTTTCATTGGACCGGTAGATTTTGCGTGATTGACATACGATCAAACAAAGAAACAAACAAACATATTTTCAGTTTTATATATTAGTATGGATTGTCGACTTCCTGCTTACATTTTATGATATATTATTATTTTTACCAGCATAAATCATAAAAAATAATTGATGAATGAATGAACAAAATGTTGTCTTATAATCCCATACTTGTTATTTGTATGTCCATATACTAGAAATTTATCGCGAAACAAACAGAAATGTTAAAATCTAAAACCAAAAAGCTACACTATCATTTTCTCGCACAATGCTATAATTGATAACACCTGATATCAATCGTTAAATTTTCTTGAAGCAAGAGCAATTTCATTGCAACTGAACATGCGGTTAGCTCGATTGAACTGATTTCACCGAGGAAAAGCTGGCCGACGGCTAAGGTGGCACCACTGAATCGGGCCATGTCGCTTATCGGCTGGCGGAACACCTCGGAAGTGTATTAGCTTATGAATATATGCCGTACGTTTCTTCTCTCTATCGGCCTATCGCTCGGGTAATCCGTTTCCCTTTCTTTTCCCGCGCTTCTTTGCAAACAAAAATGTCGACATTTTCTCTTATACCTCGCACCCAAGTAATATATATTTGACGGTTTAAGACAAACGACATATGGGCTGACTTCGATTCCAATAGGTTTGTTGCGATGAGAAATTCCACTTTTCTAATGTTGCATCGAAAAAAGAAAGAGGAAAAAAGTTACAGGTAAAACGATATCTGCATACGTGTTCAAGAATTACACACTCGTTAACGCGGAATTAATAGCGGCCAATTAAAATCGTGTTTCGATAAGGATAACTTTATCGTTTATAATTTGATTGGCTGATTTTTGTCTCTCATACACTGTTGCAAAAAAAATTACTCGCAATGGGAAAGTTTTCGAAAATTAATAAAAAGTCGACAATAATATGTTTGTGACCTTCGACCTTTCTTCATGAAGAAGTTCAAGTGCAATCAAAAATAAATTTCTCGCTGGTTCACATACGTGGTCATAAATACGTTTCCTCATATGGGTAAAAGTCATTTCTCGATTCCACTGAACTTTCGTTTTGAAAATTATTTGTAATCCGTGCAAAATAAGTTTGAAATAAAATTTAATAATGGTTTTGAAATTTTACTGTCATTCAATATTTTACATTTAAATTCTTTTTTGTCTTTTCATTTTAAAGAAAAAAATGCTTAACTGGCATAGTTAGCAATTAATTAATTAGTTTGTAACAAATATTATTCCATAAATTAGACAAATGGTTGTAATTAGATTCCACGCACGCATTGCGGAAACGATATTCTGAATGTTAAAATAAAAATTCCGAATGTCCGGCGCATAAATTTGAAAGAGCGTATTCGTCGACAAAAAAATGTAATGAGTATGTTTCTAAGATCGACATGAATAATACAAAGTGAAAGTTCGTCCGTACATGACATGTCGACGACGCTCTTGGTAGCAACAATGGAATATAAAATCCATCGGGGCATGAATCAATCGATATGAATCATTAAATCAACGATAGACACACCGTTTAAGAGTATATAAATTGCGACACGCGTGTAATCTCGCGCACGTCATTATCTTGCTATTTCTCGTTTATACTCATTTTTATCCGTTAAATTATAGTAATTTTTGCAAGAAAACAAAAAAACAGGTTATTAATTTATTGCTAACGTTTGTTATATGCAAACATGAAAATTGTTTCCGTAACGATTGTACAATAACTTTAACATAATGCGCGGAAAGATATATGTGGATATCTCAAAATTATTATTAAATGCCGAAACATACGGCTGAGATCATTATTTAATTACTGTTTATTATAAACAAATATCTTTTTAGTCTTTTTAGTGCTTGTTATACTAATAAGCATAAAAGCAATGTTTATTATATTTTAAGAAGATTTATTGAATAACATAATAAGACTCTTATTGAATAGTATCATTAAAAAGCCTGCAACATAACATAAAATATTGCAATGTAAATACTGACTTACTATGATACATATCAGAATCAATATTTTCATATTTAATAATAAAAGGAAACTTTCAATATTTATCATAACTGAAGGGCTTAATTTAAACTATATTATTTTCACATCGATATCAATTTATGCAACATCTCAACGTGTGGTCAAAAAAAATAAAGAAAAGAAAAGCATTAACAGTTGAATCGGCTTTCAAAATCGAGCGTCGATTTGCAGTTAACCCATTTCAGTAATCTCGTTTCTCGCGATTTATACGTTGTACTCAATCTCTAAACTTTCCCTCATATTTAGAAAAATGACACAAACAATGCCGGCAAAAGCGTACATTGTTTTTGTTTCGCCTGCCCCACATGTAAGTTGTAAGAACTAGCCCCGAGTGACGCTTAAAGTGAGTTTCTCGAATTTCCTTTTAACGTCAGAGTGCTGTTTTGTTTGAACGGTTTATAATCGATTTAGACATTTGAATATGTGAACAAAATAACAATGTGCACATATTTTATTAATTTTGCAATTTCCATTCGTTTCACCTTTTTTGTCCATACTTTTCACGAAAAATGTACGAGTTATTGACTTTACTTAGGTTCACTTATTATTACTGCTAACGTAATAAACCATTGCTGCAGATAATCAGATTAGTTATGTGTAAGTAAAATTTAATGTTACAATTTTTTTCGATTTAATTTGGGTTTTTATAGTGGTACATGCCCACATGTTGAAATTCGTATATAATATTGAAATTTTTAGATCAGATCTTTAGCGAGACAGATAAACCATATAACCAGAACAAAATTGCTCCAGTCTCATATTCAGTTATAGAGATAAATAAAAACTCATATATAATAATAGATTAATAAAATAAAAATAAAATTAAAAGTTATTTTATGGTTCAATTAAAAGTAGAAACGAAAGATCTACTTTATATAAAGAAATACAAGAAATAAGATATATGCTGTTCCTTTTTTGTCAGGAAATTTAATGAAACAAAATTGAATGAATGGTAAAATTTGATATAAAATATAAATCACTCAAGTCTATCCAATTTATCGTTACTGAAATTAATTAAGCCGGACTGTAACATAGTACAATAAGAAATTGAAATAATAAGTGCCGGTTACAAATAGCGATCGGCAACCTGGAAATGTAACTTACAAACAGTCGATTCAATTTTGAAACCGTAATAACGTATGTACAATATGATACGTGGTACACAATAGAATTGTACGCACCATAACACATGTCTGTTCGCATACGGCAGTCACGAGTTGCAAGCGCAATGGATAACGATAGGGAAACCGTTAAAAGCCACAACCTCGGCTATTGTTGAGTTGCAATTGCGTTTCTGCCGAGACGCGAGTGCCAACATCGTCGATGCTGGGCTTCTCATTTTATGACTTATACGACAAGCGGAAACGCTTGTCCGACCATTCGTCTCTGTACTAGACGAGTATATACAAATACGGTGAATCAAAAGACATTGCAATGAAATTTGTTTGTGCTTTAAGTTATTTTTACATTGATTATGTGATCTTAATTTACATTTTGCGTTCCTTTTTTTTTTGTATATATTTTATATATTATATTTTTAGTCTGTTGATTTATTGTACATATTTGTGCTTCGTACTCGTACAAATTTGGAATATCAATGTACATTTGTACATATTTAGACATACACATGCAATCACGTGTGTATATTTCTGTACATCAGAAGGTCAAAGTTGTTCATAAGCTACGTCACGAAGAGGTGCGGCGTTTTTAAAGAAATCAGTAGTGTGCAAAACTATTGTTTTTTCATGCCAATTTAAATAATTGTATATAAATTAATTATTTGATATTGAAAAATTATTCATTTTAGAAACAACTATTGTGCTTCTTATTTTTGAGTTGCTTAAAAGCATTTTAAACTATGACTAGAATTATCACTATTAAACGTTATAAATAAACTTAAAGAGAATGAATTCGTTTTCATTCATTTTATTTGAATGCGTGTGATGTATTTTCATTCAAAGAACGGTCGACTTAATGAGAATAAATCCCATCAATTTGTCAATTCTGATTCGCTAATGTTAGTTTCTTTTTCTACAAAACACTTCATCAAAAATATCTCCCATTTTTGCAGTGAAATCTCGACCTTTACATTTTTCTCTTCCGTCTTTCTGTGCGTCTAGAAAGTACACTACGTAATCGCGACGAATATCTCAAGATGCGCGTACAAAAAACCAAGCAGCGGCTCTATTTTGCCACGACTTAAAGGTATATACCCTGTCATTAGTAAACGTGCAATTTTTTGTTGTTCTTTCCTCTTCAGCTGACAGCAAGTACACGTAAATAATTCGCGAAATGCACGATAATTTAAATCAAAATCAAATGCAAATTGCCGACTCGGTCAAGCAGAATTTCGCAAAACACCTGTCGGTGTATTATTGTCACCGTCAATAGTGATATAATGATGACAATAATTTCGATCAAATTCACACAAACATGTAAAATATTAAGTAAAATGTTTAATGATATTAATTTTAATGTGAACTGAATAAAATACAAGGATTTTTTTTATCTTACTCTATCTGCAGGCCTTGCGCCTATATAGAGACCCCCCCTGCGAGTCATTGATCGACTTTCCCCCTTACATCCCGGTATTCACCTTTATTTTATACCAAAGAAACCATGAAAACTTTGGTTGGGATGGCCGGCAACGGAATCGAACCCGCGCCTCCCGAGTGCAATCTCGGTAACATAGCCACCTAACCAACTTGCTCGGAGAATTTAATTTCAAAGTGAATTTAAATAAATGATTTAGAATCAGATCATAATTATAAATAACTGACTCAATTTTGAGTTATATTAAATTAAAATATATTGAATTAACACAATTCAAAGTTATAAATCGTTTTGCTTGCAATATCATAAGCTTTAAAAGGATTTTTTCCGATAGGCTTTAATCAAAACGTATCCTCAAGACCGCAAATATCACGCCATCGATTAACGGGTTGAACACCTCGAAATTGGCGAAGCAATAAAACTTGAAAAGACCGGAAGATTCAATGGCCCAAGAAATCGTGCATTATGAGCCGCGAACTTCCGTCTATGGGTTATGACTGATAATGTGGGTTGGGCGATCAGGTCCCCGCTGCATGGCAGCCGTGCGCGAGCCGTTAATTTCCCATCGAATGAAACCCGCTGGGAGATCAAAGGATAATATTTCTCACACTGGTCGACAGTATAATCGACGCGCACGCAACGCTCGCCTTTGACGTTTCGTAATACGTATACGTATACGCTGAAGCGTGTATTTGTTTGCAACAAACACACATTTATCTCATATAATATACATACACATATACATGCAGACAAACAATACCGCGTGTACCGTACGACAGACGTTAAGCGCTATCCGGCCCCGAGAAAATTCACTCTGCTCGCGCACAATGCAAGAGCTTCCACATTTGAAGGGAATCATTTATCGAGGGAATATGTATGGATGTTTTTCTCGCCATGAATTGAAATGTTGAAATCCATATAGTTGCATCCAGATTCCCAGGCTTGAAAACCGAATACTGGGAAAAAGTGCACTCGTGATACGCAGAAAGCCCGATAGATACCTGGAAAAACGTTCTAACTTCTGTTTCTATGCTTATACGCGTGCAGTTTACAGGATTTCTTGACTAGCAAATTATTATGACTCTGTTCTGGATATTTTCAAATTTTCACCGTCAACAGCACGAACTTTATTGTTTATTTATAAATGAATGTATTTTTCATTTTAAACATATCACATAACTTTTATTTTTTTAATTTTGATTTATTTTTATAGATTTTTAGTTATGGACATAATAGAAATGTAAACTAGTCAAACTGTGATTTGAATGCTTTAAACTTAAGTTACATTCAAATTTGGTAGCACGGAAAACAGACGGTAACAATGGAAGCTTTGATAAAAAAAAGTCTTTTCAACTCAAACGGATTCCTAGTATGAATCGCGTAAAGACTCATACTGTTCTACATGCGTGTAGCGTGTATGTACTAAAAAGGAAATTATTCTATGCGAATTTTGTCTGGCATCGAGTTTCGTGTTTTCCAACTCGATAGCAATGCTGCCTTTTGCGTTTTCTTCGAAGTGATATTCATGCTGGCAAAAATTTCTATTTTGAAACGAAACGTTTCTCTTAAAATTAATAATATCTGTAATATGGAAAATATATGTTTTTAAGTTTATATATTTCATTTCTTTCATCCATCACTTTTTGTTTTTAAAAACAACATAAGTAATCAGTATAAAAATATTGTATTCTACTATTTTTCAAGATTTTTAATTCCATCCTTTTATTCCGACGAACTTCATTAGATCATCATTCCACAATCTCCTTTTTTTCAAATAATAATTTCAAATCAATCTTTCTACTATCTTTATTTCAAATATAAAATTTGGACGTCGCAATATAACAAACAAGCCAAGCTAACATCTCAATCCCATTAATTCTCAGACAAAAACGTCCAAAGTGACGACTAGCTCAAAATATTTACTCCGAAATTGTGTGTCCTCGGCAGCGAAATAACTTTTGCCAAAATTGTCGTCCCGGTCCACAAGTGGCTTGTGTCAGGGGAATGATGGATCGCACAACGCACCGTTGACAGGAATCACTGTGGCCACTAAATCAGCAATATTATAGTCACTTATATCCAGAGTCGAAAAAGGTGCACGCCTAACAAATGACGCGATAGGAACCTTCGTCATTCCCCCTGACAGATTCCGTGATAGTCGGAATTTATTTCATTTCCACCTGTCGCACCGTTGAAATTTGAGGCTCCTGCGGCGCGCGCTATCTCGGTAGATGCAACACCAAACTCCCTGCAAGCGGATTGTTTCACGTCGTAAAGAATTTGCGTTAAATGTTGCGCTTTTGTTTTTCTACGAGAAAATTTACTTGTCTTCTTTTATTTTATGGATTATGTATATAAATTTTTACTTGCTGAATGTTTTCATACTTCTTCTTGGGGTTTTTTATTTTTCGGGCAATCAAAAAAATGTTGTCAAAAACATTTAGCTGATTCGAAGAAACAGACACATTTGATGTTAATGAATTAAGAAAACTTCCTTTGAATCGTTAACTGATGTTCAATACTTTTATTTAAAAAATGCATTTAAATAAATGTTACAATAAAAGTTAATGGATTCAACATTATGAAATAATATATTGAACTACGTATGAATTTAAAAAGAATCAAATGTAATTAGTAGAAATGATGTATGAAAATGATTTTATGTTCAGTTTAAAGAATGATACTAAAGATGATTTAAAGATATTGATATTATGAATATTAATGAAGTTTTAACAGAATTCATATACATGATTTAGATTATTGATTGATAAATAAAAATGGTATTTTTTTAAATTAAAAATAAATTAATATAATACACGACAGTAATTGTATTAAAATGTATTACCAAAACTTGATTAAATAACATTAAACAATTACAAAGAATATATATAAACGAAAGATTTTATTTACATTTTGAATTTAAAAGATTACAAACTTACGCGGTTTAAACAATCACTGTAATATATAAATAAAGAAAAAAATTAATAATAACATAAGTATATATAAATAAAACAAAGTTTCATATTATTGCTAAATTATTAAAACAAGTTTAGCAAAAAAAACTTGTGCAGCCCACATAACAAAATAATTACAGTTTTTTATGAATTTTATCATCATTAACTACAAAGTAGTATATTCATTGAACACAAAATAACCAAAGAAAGTGCAACGACAAAGTTGAAATCGCGTCAATTAAACAAAACGAGTTGATCGTTTTTTGCCATACGACAATTTATCAAAACAAAAGCTCTCTCAACTGTCTTAAACGTCTCTATCTGCGTCTCACTCGTACAAACCGCCGCTCTCTTTCTCACTCGCCTTGACCATTTCCTTGAAATTCCTGCAACTACAAAGTGTGTACACGTATTTATATTACTTCGATCATTAGAGTAATCACATATAATACATAACAAGGCGCGTCGTATTCAAATGTTGCAGCGCGTGCAAGTGTAACGAGAAAATACGTATCTGTTCTCATTCACTCGCTCATTAATTTATCAACGTCCGCGAAAGCCCGCTGAAGCATGGATTAACATACATGGTTATTTCAGGAAAAAATGCACATGCTGGATTGAAGAAAATGGGGGGGGGGGGAGGAAGAATGAGAAGCAAAAAAAGAAGGAATTGCGCAAATTATAACTATAACTATTATAATTTGTACTTGACACATTCGAATCTTGTACCTAACGCGTTTTTTGCGCCGAGTAATTAGTACGATGTATATCCCTCGTATTCGTCGTATGTTTTGTCGTCTTCTGAAAGTTGACGTGATCGTAACTCTATTAAGTAGTCAGATCAAATTTCTTCGTTTTATTAAGAATCATTAAATCAATTGAATTCTTGCATTTAATCTAGTATGTTTGAGTAATTAATAATTATTCGTATTGATCATTGTTACAGATCATTTGTATGCATCATTTTTCTTTTGCGTTTTTTAAACGATCTGCTTTTTAATGAATGATTTCATAAATAAATAATTATACTCCAGTGATTTTATGATTATTCTTCATATCGAAATTAATATTGAATTAATATTCATTATCTCATGAACATTTTTTATTTATAAAAGTTGTTTTATGAGCAAATTGAAATGTTCAAAAAATCGTCAAAAAGTACAAAGTAATGATTTGCTAAAAGTATTATAAATGAAAATACATTCTGCTTCTGAGAAATAAGGTTCTGCTAAATTTAATATTTTTTGTTTCTTTATTTCAATTATTTTAACTTGTTATTTTGAGAAAACCCACAAAACCATTTTCTAGTTCAAACATTTATTTTCGTTTCTCTTACTATGTTTACTCACGTTTCGCAAAATCGCAAACCCTCGTATGAATATTAATAGAGTCGTGTGGGAATACAATGGAAAAGTGTTGCGAATGTGAGTCTATTAATCCGAAACACGCGTTTCTCTAAGAAAATGCGTGCTAGTCGTTTAAGCAGACTGAACAAGTTTGTCGACCAGCCAAACGAACCAACCAACCAAGTAAGCAACCAGCCAATCCGGCTGTATGATTATAATTATCGTTATTTCGAGCGAACTTGTTTTAGCACAACCGTCGTCGCTTTGACTCGAAATAAATAAGACGCACGATTGACCAAGAGAACAATGACCAGAGTCAAGATAACATTTGACTCAGAATATGCATCTATAATCTTTTATTGATTGGTCTCAACTTAATTCATTAAGCATTTTATTACAAAGAGTGAAATTAATATATAAACCTCTGATGTTTTCTACAAATAAATTTCATGCTACAATTATTTATCATTAAAGAAACATTATTTGTACAAAATATTACTGCCCTATTTTTTAAAGCACTACAATTGCTTGTAATTGAAGAATTCTCTCAATTTTAAGAGCCATATAATTTTTACAAATTAAGAACAGACGTGTAATTTGAGAAAATAAAGAATGTCATATGAATGAATAATCAACATTAATATTTTTTTTATTTTTATATATATAGTTAATATGTATTTCTATGCTGTAAATAGATATTTTAAAGTTAAATTTAGAAATACACTTCTCAAATATCAGTTAATCAACTCATGTGAAGAAATGTTTTAATAATCAACAATAATTTGAACATAATTTTGCCATCATTGTGCATACAAAATGTCTAATGAACAACAAATTCTTTATCTAACTTAATCATTACGTAAATGATGCCGAGACAATAATGATCTAAGCCTAACAAGGTGTTACGTTGCGTTGAAGTGTTACAGCCATTAATGGATTATATAAGGATACGTTGTATTTACAGCTTCAAAAAGCTAACAACTATTTTAGTAATTTCGAAACAATCGTCGCGTCAATAAAAAGACTTGAGAAAAGAAAAGAGTGCAGTAAATTTTGTTTCTTTACATCGTTCTCATTTAAATCTTCAACGATTTTTTCGTAAATTTTTCACGCGCTAATATATAAGGCTTCATTATATCGCATTAAGCATCGTGTCGCTGTGCAGTTCAATATCGTTTCTCAATTAAAATTCTCAATAAAACCACTTTATACTTTTCCATTTGGAATGAAAATTCGTGGAATTTTATTGGCGTTTCCCGAAGTATTCGAATAATTCAATAGCCTACGAGAAATAGTTTCAATTGGGATATCAGTTTAACACAAGCTTCTGTGAAAAAAAATTGACATCATCGATGTCAATTGCTCCTACTTAATTCACTCAATGCCTATTAACAATGAACACTAAATAATCGAATTTTGCTTTATGATTATGAGATATATTGATGAATGAATTTTAACTTTGTATCATTCATTTATAAAACTGAATTTATTGAAAATATAAACGAAAAAATTGAATATATATATATATATATACTAGCTGAATCCCCGGCTACGTCCGGGCAAAACCCTGCATGATTCCTTCCCTATGACCGTCTATGAGTCCTGACTAAATAAGAAAATAACTGATTAAAAATTACTATATATCCAAGTAAACTTGTGATGGTAAATACATTTAACAAATTTTACGTTTTGACTTAGTAAAATAAGTTTAACATTATAAAAAAAAGTCCCACTCACAGCGGTACCTGCACTGTTTCTTAATAAGCCGTCGTACTTTAACCTCGCGACTATTCGCCCGACTGCTGTTAAAAATTTTGTTTTGTTACTTAAACTATCAAAGCGTGTAATATACTTTCACATAATATTTACAATGAGACTTAGTACAAATTCATCAAATATTTGTAAAAATGACTATAAATTTAGTAAAAATTCATCAAAACTTGGCAAATTTGAGCCGAAATCTATCAATTATCACGAAAACAACATTACCGTCACAGATTTAACCTATTTCTATGAGCCCTATGATCTTCCTATGACCCCGAGTGTGGTTTATTTTTCAAAATCAAACATTAAATGTATTTATGCACCTTGGGAGCGGACAAAAGTGGAACTAACCACGCCCTAGGGCGATAAAAATGCTCTCGGGCTACGCCCTCGAGCAGCGTAAAAATAGCGTACCAGCGTCGGGCGCAGTGGCGTCCTCAGCAGTAATATACTAATATCGCAAAAATATACAACCTATGGCACTTTAGAAGCCTAGGACGATATCCCCTCAAAATTTGGTTTAAATCGGTTCAGCCGATTTTACGTGATTGACAAACAAACAAACATAATTTAAGTTTTTTTATATTAGCAAGGATAAAGACATATATGTTTAAATATAATATTTTGAACGTCAACGGACTCTTTATATAATTTAATTTTTACAATCTTACAATTTGTATTATTTTTAATCTTTATACACTGACAATCATAAAGCCTGAAAATGTACAATTTTCAATTGAATTATTACTGTTTTTAATAGCATTCTGAATCCATCGGCAAAAAATCATCAAATTTTACTGTTAAAAACAATAATTTATGAAAAAAATAACGTAAATATTTACTAAAATAACTTTCATTTTTACTGTTTTTCACAGCAAAATTGATGATTTTTTGCCGATGGATTCAGAATGCTATTAAAAGGAGTAAAAATTCAAGATCTATGATTGTCAGTGTACAATTTCACCCTTTTTTTTTAATCATATCACTTCAGCCACTGATTCAAAGCTTTTAACTTCTGGCTTTCATTTAATGCCTTGCAAGAGTTCATAACGGTTTGCATCCAGTACCAATTGATTAACCTGAAACCATTGTAAAAGTTGGGAGACGGGCTAACGCGTTTATTCCAAGAGTTGGAATAAATTTGTCGTCCAAAATACGGAACAAGCAGTCAAACTTTATCGCCGGACAATAAAGTTTCAAAATTTACCAACAGGAACATCAATGAAATTTGACTCGTACTTATACGAGTGCGTATTGTTGCAATCGTTTGAACCTTTTTATTTACCGTTTCCAATAAAAGTGTTTCTACTGACATTTCACCATCCATAAAGGCTCGTTTCCAAATTTTAATCACTGGCGCGAGGGTTATTACCCTTCGACAAGAAATTCAATCTTTATGATAATTCCCAAAACTTCCAATTATTGCAAGTAACATTCGAACGTTACTTTTTTTTATTTTCATTTTGTTTTGTTATTCCGATTATATGTTGATAAAGTCTGACTCAACGTCTTATGGTTGTTGCAAAATCTGAAAAAGCATGTTTCATTTGCAATAATAAAACAAATGAAAATATAAGAACCTGCGTTATAGTTGCAACAGAAATGACGAAAAAAATTGCCGAAATTACAATTCATTTTTGAGAAAAAACTTAAAAATATTATTTTGCTTATAATTCAATGGATGTTCCGCAGTATGAGCTCGCAGACATCTGTTATCAATTGCCATTTTGGTCTTTCTTCTCTCCGGCGATAGAAGGTCCGATAATCTTCATCGTCTAATATCTTGCCTTCGTCACGCTAAATCATTCATCCTCCTCATCGATTATCTCCAACCGAGCATCCTCACTTGGATCGCGCATTAGCTCGTGCTCATTCACTGATCTTCATTGCTGATGTCCATTCGATCTCACGACGATCTGAATTGGTCATTCTCGGAGTATAAATCGAATGGATATCAGTGTATATGTATATATATATTTATACGTATGTGTGCAAGCGCATAACTGCATGCGCTCAGTCTTTATTTATTGTTGGCAATAAAAGTGTTTGCACTTGGTCGTCGTTTCTCGCGACGGAATTTCAGGGATCGCATAATCAACGAGGGGGTAATACCCTTGGCAGACGCATAACGCATGCACCCACACTCGCGCCTTTACGTATGGTATGCGCGGCGTAATCACTCCGACTTTGGAGCGCTTTCAAGAAGACAAGAATCTTACGAGAGTGAGAGAGTGAGAGACAGAAAAAAAGAGCGAGATATCTAGCCGGAGATTGGCGGAAGCGAGATGCAACGGGGCCTCCGAAGGGGCCCGCAGGGAGGAACTACAGGGAGGGTGGGGGGTTGGGGGGCAGCGCCACGAGGGGAGGCGGGAGCTCGGCAAGAATACGCCAGAATAGGCGGCAGCGTTGCCAGATTGGCCGACCATTTTCCCCTAACAGCTCCTCGATTTCCCCCCGGAGTGATCACGAAGGACCCCGGGATTGGCTTACGTGCGTGGTTGTATGCGCTCATCATCATGCACTTTGCAAAAAAAAAAAGAAAAAAGAAGCAACAAAAAACACACATACACACACAAAGTCCATTTGCATACGTGATTGATTGGTTACGAACTTTGACCGCGTACTCGCGGATAAAGGCATTCCACTATCCGCGTCGTTATGAATACTAACAAAATTGAAAGTGTTATTTCCCGGATCGCGTGCGCTACGAATTGCCGGTTTTTTCTACGTCTGTCTTGCTTTGACGGGGATGCGAATGACGCTGCATCTTTCTTTTGTGTGCCCTTTTCTCTACCTTCTTCTTCTTCACCTTGTACTTTGAAACCGGAGGGGGGTAGTTGAGAAAATTATTATATGCGAGGGTGGTACTCTCGTTCTGATTATGGAAGATTTCTTGCGGATTTTATTTGCGCGAAAAGTGGCACTCGACGAATAACACTTATTCAGAGTCATTTTTATGAGGTGCTGGTAATTCTTTCCAGCGGGGAAAATAATGCTGAAGGGCGGAAGGTAAAGTAGTATTAAAGTATATTAAAGTAGTAGTAAAGAGTCCATGTAAATATGCAAAACTGTCTTTCAATAGATAATTAATGAATCTTCTTCTAAAATAAAAGTACTTCATTTTTAAAAAGTAAAAATGTTTTATTTCTTATTGTATTAAAATGCATTAAGAAGTTAATTTATCTTGTTCATTGGAAAGTACTCCATGTCTGTAAAGAATTTCTGCATATAAGATCATTGTTCATGTGTAACAAACGTCGAAAAAAGAAAACACTAATTTCATATATTTATCTTGTCTAAAGAACTTTACACTCGCAATCAATTTACTTTATTAGTTGTATGTTGCATGAATAAAATAATTAATTAAAACAAAATAAAAATTTGGGAAGAAAATATAAAATATACAAATTGTTATTATACAGAAACTCGCCTTACTTAGGTGCGCGCAAAAAGTATTACAAAACGTTCGGCTACAGAGATATGTGATGGATAACATACGACTCAAACTAGGGCATGAAAAGGTATATGTGCGAGTGGGTAGAATACTATATGAGTGTTAATCTCCTTATTATTATAACTAAAATAAGTTTTAATTACAAAAAATGATTTTTGGTTGTCCATTTTATTGCACTGATTCTTAAAAAAATTCTGTTTTTCGATTTATAAAAATAATACATTAATGAATAGAATAGATATTATTGGAGTTACTTACTTCATATTTGTATATTATTTTTAATTCAATATTATTAAAAAATACATTGTCAAAGTCTTTTTCATACATCTGAATAGCAAAGATATGGAAATTTATTAC
The DNA here is from genome assembly GCA_022817425.1 of Gryon sp. ZL-2020. Taxonomy (NCBI): domain Eukaryota; kingdom Metazoa; phylum Arthropoda; class Insecta; order Hymenoptera; family Scelionidae; genus Gryon; species Gryon sp. ZL-2020. Next base: position 23,130 of record JABFPJ010000339.1, on the reverse strand, counting down.
TATACGACAAAAGATATATATTTTCAGTTTGCTGTGCCTTATATTTCGTATTATTATGATCAATCTAAAAAATATATAATGTACCATTGTTTCGGCGTAATCGTTTAATTAGATCAAACGTTGGAATACTTATAACATACAAAATAAATTAGGAATTTCATTACTTATTACATGTATAAATTACGTTTTTATTACTTTATTAAAATGCTTTATTAACAAAGTCCTATCATGCACGAATGATCAAATGCAATTATATTTTATTATGGGTCCAGTAGCATAATAAATACTACGCATTTTATTAGCATCCACGTAAAAATATGCAGCAAATAAATATTTTGATGTTGAAAATAAATGCGAAACAAAAAAAACTACTCATATAATTAGATACAAATAATTTATCACTGTGGATTTGTGTTATTGAACCGATGTGATGTGATGTAATATTTGAAGAAAAACGTGAATTAATTGTAGCAGCTACTCATATTTTCCTGGCATTACATATTTCACGTTAATTGCGGATTTTCGCAAAATGTATACAAATTTTTAGAGTTATAAATATACATTTTTATTACTTCAAATAACTCAAGCTTGTATTAAAGTATTCAAATTTTGCTTTGTATTCGTCTAATTGACTAACAGCAAATATTTTAAACTAATTTCTGATCATCTTAAACTTGATCAGAACTTTATTTTTTTCGAATAATAACTGAAAATATTAGAACATTAACTGCCAGGATACATTTCAAAATTGTCACAACATTATTTATATACTGATAATCCTCAAAATATTATTTCGAAAGCAATAATTACAAAAAAGATTTTGCTCTTATCACCTTAACATCGCGTATGAAGATTGTTAAAGCCCTGCGGTAACGAGACCTCGTCAGCCAAGGTCAGTGCTGAAATCTCGATCGAATCTGACGATTGGGCGTCGATCGATTTCTGAAATCGATCTTTTTCTCGAAATCGTCTATTGGTAAGAGAGCGCGCGCAGCAAGGCAGGTATAATTAAGTATCGTCGAGAGGTGGCCAGTCTCCGGCGTACTCGGTAGTCGTCGTATGCATTCGGTGGAGATCGTGAGTGTTCGTTGATTCTCGGTGTGAATCGGTTGAGGTTGGCCAAGCGAGGCCAACCGGTCTGTCTCGGCGGCGCACCGTCGTCAGTTTCAGTCAGTACGTTCTGGTCTGCTCTATCTGTGTGTAACCCGCGGTCGCGTGCGATCCGCAACAAATCTGCCGAAAGTGTGACCCCGCTTTGCGCCAAGCGGGCGACACCAACCGAGCGTGACCTCGCAGTCGCAATTATTTAGTGCAACAAAAACAAACAACGAAGTTATAAGTAAAGGAGCGAAAAACAAACTTGTGTTTTTCTGCAATCGGCAAATCATTCGCGGAAAAGAAACCGAGGGAAATAACGGGGCCATTCGTGGTTAGTAAAGAAGACTGTTTTAGGCTGACTGGTTCCGGGACTACTGTGTGTGTACGGTCCAAAAAGAAAGCGCAAAAAGAATCCGGGCGCCCGTAAAAGAAGGAAAAAAAGGAGAAGGAACAAACGGCCACGGGTGTTCGTTCTTTGCCGCGAACGTGCAAACGAGGACGCGAGAGAAGGACGGACTCAACTCGGCGGCGAAGGAGAAGGAAAACGTGATTGTGAGAGAGTGCGCCCCGAGGCGAATATCTAGACTCGCGAGACGAGTTCGTTCGTCCAATAAATACGCTCTAAATATCCGCGAGTGCCGCGACAGTAGTGTGACTCGTACGAAGGTTTTGTTGTTATGGTGTGGCGGGCTTGAGTACAAAAAAAGCGAACAAGATAGAAGAGAAGAAGACGACAGAGAAGAGGAAGAAGGAGAGAAAAGGAGAAAAAAGAGAGAAATACAGTACCGAGAAAAGAGGATGACGCGTTAGATCAATCGTCACAAAGATGACCATGTTCGGTACCCTGGTGCAGAGGCTCACAAGCCCGGTGACCTCACCGAGTCCGCGACGACGTTTCAAATCACCCTCAAGATGGGAGGTGCAAAGTGACCCAGAGGACGAAGCCGTGGCCCCGGTCAGAAAGTCCCGAGCCAAGCACATACTTGACAAACGCAAGGCCAAGTCCAGGGTTCGCACTTTGGATGTTGGCGAGCCACAGCCCTGCACTAATTCACCATGGCAAAACCATTCCATAACCAACTTTCCACTCAGAGGCACCAAAAGCCTCGGAAGATTGGATGGATTGAAAGAGGTGATGCATTTTTCCACAATTTTCTGCCAGACAATCAAAAATGACGAATGTTAATATAATCTAAAATGCGATTAAACTGTACCAATTCTGATGGTTTGAAGAAGTTTCAGAATGAAAAATTATAAATTAGTCTCTATTCTATCAAAATATATTTATTAACAAAAAATCGCAAAGAAAACAAACAAACAAAAGAAACCCATTTATAGTCAATCTTGCAGAAAAATGTTTATCATAAATTAAATATTTTTAAATGTTATTTATAAAAATGTTGTAGCATATTTACTTAATAATAAAGATGAAGTTTGAATAGTTATTGATCTTGCAATAAATTCTGTAATGAGCGTTCGAATGTTCGCAATTTTAGTGAGATACAAACTTTTACTGTTAGTTTTCCCTTTTTAGGTATACAGAAGGTATACACATTATTTGGATCAGTCTGTGGAAGTTGAACGATTTAAAGACCACTTAACGATTACATTTAACTCTTCAGCGACAGAAATAAAACTAACTCTTAAAAATAACTAGATGATAAATTTATATATATTCCGTTCACTTTTTATGTATTCCAAAAGATGAAAATTGAACAATTGATTATTCTAAAATTGAATAAGCCGCAATATTTATATATTTTCTTCCTACTTTACTTTCCCATTATTCTCTTCAATTATTTATTCGTTTTACACAAAACTGTTGTATTTGTAAAAAAGTATAGAAATCAGCAGTGAATAAAAATTCGTTGAAAAGTTCTGACAAGATACATAAACATACATTTTTATTTTCAATTATTTGTCATATGAGAACAAAAAAAGCCTTGAACTTTGTTGAAAAATAGAGAAAAAACTACTTATGAAAAGATTTACTTACTAAAGATGACCTTCAGAAAGACTCCCGTCCCTTCAGCAAAGTAGATCTAGGTTACTGAATAGGTTGATCATTAGTACATTAGTTCTTCACAAATCGTCATTAGTTCTCCATCAAAAAAAATGCCATTTAAAGTCCAAACACGTTCTTTCTATGAAACATTATTATAATTATAATTTCTGTCTTTCCAATTAACAGCAGCTCATCTGCAGATCATCAAAGAAGGCAGGAAACGTGAATCAAATCTAATAGTAACATATTTAAAAAATTTGAAAGAAAAATCAAAATTGAAAGAAAAAAAGAAAATCTTAAAAATATAAAGCAAAAGAGTCAAAGATCAACATAATATCACTTCTGTTCTACTACCTTTGAACCCGAAATATGATTTTGACTAAAACATTGGTGCAACCTTTGGTGATACACCGTAAGTTGTGATGCAAGAAATTCTAGATTGCAAAATATCCTGCCAATGGTTCATTCAATGACACACCTTGGATACGTTCTGTTGTCTGAAGAATGTCGAACATGTAGCCTTTATGGGGCTCTTATAAAATCTCACTCAAAATGATTTTTATCGACAAAATTTAAACATTTTTCACTTTCTTAAATTTTAGCTTTTTTTACATCTATCTTTTCTAAATTCTTGTTTTAATTTGTAAAACATTTTTCAACATTCAAAATTCATTAGTAATTGAATCAAAGGAAAAATATTAAATGAAAATGTGGATAAAAACATTTCGTTTAAATCGAATGAAATTCACGCTTAAATATTTGTGATGGCATTTTCTTCTTTCAAGTGATCAGATTAGATAATGCAAGATTGTTATTCAGTTTGAATTAAGTTGTACATTTTAACGATTGACAGGCACGTAATGCTCGGCTTTGTTTTCCCGATCGTTTGTTTTGAGTTCGTTGAGCGGGAATTATGACGAAATTAGTTCACCGGAACTGTACAATTCGGACGGTAGTACATTGTACACAAAACGATTTGAACGACTGCCAAAGTGCAATCCGATACTAATTTCTCAAGAGAGAGAACGAGAGAGGACGTTACGCTTTACGTTTTTATAACCTGTTAGAGTAAAATTAACGCACGTTCTATGTTTAGATTGACACGAAAACACGTGTTCTGCCAAAGGCTGCTTTAATTAAGCGACTATTTTTGTTTACAAATCAATCAATTTTTGCGAATTGTAAATATATGATGTATTTTGAAAAAGTGGGGTTTAACAAAATATTAGAATCATTAAATATTTATCATTCAATATAAAATTAATGATGATTAGTAATTTTATCTCTATTTTTAATTTGCTCAATCGTAATCTCTCGTATAGATAAACTCAAATAAAACTGTGAGAATAAAAAGATCGTACACGAATGATTGTGTTAGGTAAACAAAATAATACACGTTAAAATGAAATATGTCTTTATAAAATCTACAACGGTTGTTAGAAAAGGTGTATTTCATAAAGTTTAGTTTCCTCAAGAATAGATCACACTTTTCGAGATATTCATGGTTTATAGTCATTCAGATTGAAATAAATCCCTCGTTAGCACTAGAAACAAAAATTTGACATAAATAAAACTGAATGACATCAAAAATTCTTTCGTTTTATTGGAAAAACATTTTGTCAAATAGAATGTCGAATTTTGTAATAAATTTTACATTGAATGTTCACTATTTAGAACGAAATATTTATTAGGAATATTCGTTGTTAACGTTCATTTTTTTAATGTATTTCTCTTATATTTTAACATTAAACAAGACATTTAAAATAATATATTTTTGAAATGTTAATAATAAAGTTGTTAAAATTTATTTGTATATTTCTACTTATGATTATCATAAGGAATTAATAATTATATACAAAAAGAACCACAACGTATCTTACATTTTGAATCGTATCGAACCTTTTAGGAATGTAAAAACGGATATTCCAAGAACAAAGTATTCGAATTTTATCATCGATGAAAAACGTCACATTCTGTTCAACGCACACCCACACGTGTTTTTTAATGTATTCAAACCGCGTGAGTTTCCGTTCATTCAAATTCAAGATTTTAGGTTTCTGTGGCTCTGAATTGAAAAAGCGTCATCGTCGATTGGTCAATACCAACTCCATGAATGTCTATCGGCTGAAATAAAGTATCATCCAATTGCATGTTTTTATAGCACTATGCGTAGTAACTCTGCAATACGTATTTTAAGCTGTTGTGGCGATTTGTATCGTTACGTTTTAACAATAAAATGGATACTTTGATGTAATAATAAACTACAATTTCCAATCAAATTGCATATACCTAATGATTACCGCTGCTATACGCACATTAGTTGTTACCACCAATCACCTTGAATTTCATCGCATTTCAAGAAACAAACAAACTAAATCGATTTTTAACAGTTTGACATTTTTTAAAATTATTATTATTATTAATTTGGAAAGCGTTTTGGCAGATATATATTGTCGATTGATAAAATATTTGATATGAGTAATAATATATAATCTGGAAGATTTTACGTATTAAAATATTTTTCATGGATAGGAAACTAGAGTTTTACATTTCGAAAAATTTATAAAAAGTTCCTCTTTTTTGAATACTTAAACAGAAAAAGTAGTAGAAGTGTTTATGAAAACCACTTAGAAAAGGAAGTCGGTATAATTACACGGTTTTATGAGCGTTAATATAGGTAAAGGATTGTCGTTTTAAAAACTAATAAAAATGTCTATCTTTGGTCACACGGTGTCGTTGAAATGTCAACATTTGATAAGAAGTCCTACTTACTATGAGAGAAATTTCGCATTTCGCTATGACTTTTTGTTGATTTAGATAATACTTCTTGTATTGGATTAACCGGATTCTTAAATCTTACTTCTACAAAAAGTTAATTAATGTTAAATAAAAGCATTTAAAAATACTTATAATCGTATTTTACCAATGGATAATAAATATATATAACCATCAGCATGGTATTTTTTCAACGAAAGTCAACAAAAAATGCAAACTAATTGACTATTTTGCTAAAACTGCCTTTTTGTAGCTGCTTTCAAACTATTAAATTCAATATCTTATATAAATATTTTTTTATAAAATAGATATTATACTATATTTTTCTTGTAATACGATATGAATTAGTGACATTGAAATAATATAGCTAGAACTCTGGTTTAGTATTATTTAGAACAAAGTAACACTTAGAAAGAGATGAATTGAAAAATGCGTTATCAATCACGGTCTTACACAATTTACAAATAAATTTCGTCAATTCAAGATCAACCATAAAATACAGTTTATTATCCGAAGAAAAATGAAATCGATTTAAGTTTATCAGATAAATAGAGTCAGAAGCAGTAAAATTAAGATGAATTTTACGAGCCTGTCTGTCAAACACTTATGTACTGCAGTCAATGACACCTCGACTTTTTTTATCTTGTCGAACATATTTAGAAAGTTCATATTTGAATATACAATGTTCAATTTCACTTTCGACGTTTTGTTTTTCTGATACTTTTCCCTCTGATTACTGAATCGGTGATTTTTTTCCAGTTGAATGATCGAACGATCGAAATATACAAGTTACTTCATATTCTTGGAAATAGATTTAATCAAAATAAAATAATTTAGAATTTGTTTCTTGTATTTACGTCATTAAATCAATTCAAATGTTTATTTCTATTTATTGAAAGTGAGTGTGAAATAATTTTTATTCAGAATTTTGATATGACTAATCAACAATTATCAATTCAATTAAAGATTTCATTTATTTCTACATTTATTTTTAATGAAAAGAGGAATATCGCAAATAAATTTGAATTATATTTTCGAAGAATTATTTAGCTTTATTCATATTGTGTATAAATTAAATTAACAAAAATATCAGAGAATAAAAATGCATCTTTAATTGCATCAAAACCTGAAATAAACTCATTTTTCATGATACTTGCGAAAGTAATGTTATGATAAAATTGGTACCAAAAGTTGGTTTACGAACAAATTTGCGAACAAAAAAAAGCCTTTTATTTACGTGGATGAATTCCTGGAGAGTAAATAACGACGTCGTCTTAAAAATTTTGTTGTGCACTGTCGCAATACATCGTGGATCCTGCGGAATCAAGAATGTGAGCGTCATTAATGCGCTTAATTTGATGCAATTAAGGATTGATTGACGGTCAAGCAGTGCGTCATGTCGGTTCCAAGAAGACACGGTCCGATCGTAAACGCAGCCCTCGTAAAACACCGATGTTACCAAATGCCTGGCCACAATTCGCCGACTGCTCGACATTACCCCCTCGCGTCTTTCTTAACTCGTGCGTTTGTATGTATGAGTGTATATGTGCACTTTTTGTTTTTTTAATTTGGCGTTTTTTATACACTTCGCTTCTTTTATCTCATTTTTGGTTTGTCGTTTTTTGAGCGTTCATGAATTCGTGTCCGAGATAACGCGCGATAGCGCACGCAATCAAACAACGAAAGCGAACTTTAAAGAAGACGCAAGATGTGTAAACGCGTACGCTTTAATTGATAAAAATGGTCCTTGTAAACTCGTTCGAGCGACTCATTGTTCGAGTGAACCTTAAAGAGGAAGAAAAACTGGTCCAGAGAACGTGTCTTTTCTTCGCGCACGGATCTCTGTTTAGGGCTCTTTTCTTTCTTTCTCTTTGTTTTCTCTTCTTTATTATTTGTCTCACTTCCTCCTCTGCGTTTCTTCGTCTAAACTTCACCGGAAAAACAAACGACTCTCGACGGTTAGTCAATTTGGAGTGTCTATAAAAAGATGAATGGTTCTACAAAGATGTTTTGCACTGCCAGGAAAAGCGGTCGTTGAGTTGTGCCATTAAATAATCATTTTTGACATGTATCTAAGCATTCAAAGTTTGTTTTTAACTATTACTATTAACTCAAATTGTCCATGTTAATAAACGAAGCTTAAAATTGCATTATGAAAGTAAACTCACTTTTAATAAAGGTAATTCGTTTTTGTTTCCTACATAAAATACGTAACCTAACAACTAATGTAATTATGGAATAAAAATACAGTAAATCGAAATGTAAACCAACGTAAAATAAGAAGAAATATATATATATAACTTATAATTTTGTTTATATACAAAAATTTAGTTTCTTCTTTTCATTTTATTCATGCGAATTGCAAGTATACACTTAGACAAATTTATAGTAAGATTTGTCTCCAATCACTTTTTATAGTTAACACAAGCAAAATTCTAATTAAGTAGACAATTTTTATAGTTAACTTTTAATTTTATGGTTAAAATAAAAATAAAATCTCATTCGGATAACTATAACATATGATTATCTCCAAATTTAACCATGTTTTTCTTCTGTGTATATTTATGCTATAATGTTTATTGGCATAATAACTAGAAACATAACTTATGAAATTGTTTGTAGTGTGTCTTTTCTTCTTTCTAATCAACATTTATTTATTTTTTTAATAAATTCTAAACATTAAATCCGTTCATACCCTAGCTTCCTTAATTTAAATAGAGTACAACTGATGTAATAAAATTATAAATCAAAAAACTGAACAAAATGTTTGTTATAATACATAACATTTTAAATTAACTCGTTAAAATATTAAGATACGAATATCACAACTAGAGCTGGAGATGTTCTGAACCAAAAATTGCGTGGTATTTTTAGGCTAAAAAATTTAATGTATCTGAGTTTTTTGCCACGATTAAATCCTAGAAGCACCGTAGTTCCGACCAAAATGAAGAAACAAGAAGAGTTGCAGCCTTCCGTTTTTTTTTTTCTTTGCTTTCTTCAGGGCGTCTTTACGAAGACACCCAGTCATCTCACACCGCAAAAGCCAGTCGAGCAGGCAATAACGCCAGCCGAAGACTAAAAACCTATATTCGTTGGAAAGCTCCACCTTATACGGGATGGCCTAAGGTTTCTACTGCGGTCGAACATTCCGCAACTTCGGACGTACTCGAAATAGCGCGAAGAGTTGTGATACGACATGTAACCGTAAACCAGATTGAAGGACTTGCTTTAAAGACTAGAAATGTCCAGAGAATAGATTTCGATAATTCTTGAGATTGTTAATATAACATAATCTTAATCAATCAACATTGAATTCCAACATTGTTTCCAGGTTCTTGAAAAATGAACCTGCGTGAAATTAATTATGTAAAAATGAAAAATCACTATACATCTCAAATAACATTTTACATTGCTAATTTGCTTGTGAATATAATTTTAGTAACAAAATGAGGTCAAAATAATTATAACCCTTAATGTGGATAGGCAAAGCATAACATAACATTCAGAAACTTGCAAGCAAATAACATTCATTGCTGTCAATTTGCGTTTCGTTGATTTCATGAAAATAATTCAAGATTGTCTGTTTATTTTTCCTTTTACATAAAACCCGTCCTTCGCGGTAATAGGAAACGCATATGAATTTCAAAATGCTTATTATTATTCTCACTAACGAGTTACTTTATAAATAAAATTTCTATAAATTCGTTTCTTTTAACTACATCATATATATAAATTTTTCGTTAATGTCTTATTTTTATGATAATTACTATTATAATTGAAATTACATAACTATAAAATTAAAGTAAGTGTACTCTTTTGCATATAACTATTAACAAATAAGTGAGAAAGTCTGTCAAACACATGAAGATTCGGAACACGAAATTTGTATTTAACAAAAAGCGAATGTAATTTGACAAAACAAGAAGGTGCTTCACGATAACATCACTTTGTGCATGTATATTTTTTCTCGAGTATATTAAATGACATAATAGAATTATATCATTTACATCTGGCCATGCGATATTTATCAAGCACACACATATAAACCCAAATCGTCCTGGCAGAAAAAAAGACTTCACCAAATCCCTGCTTTGTGTTTACATTAAACGTTTCATTTGTCTTGTTTTATCTTTTGCCTTTATATGTCTCGCATTACTGTAATCTATAGTGCGCAAGAAAATTCACTACTTTTTCGCGACTTTAAAGCAATTCGTCTTTCTTGAAATGATGAAAAAAATCGAATAACTTCCTCAATCATGACAAACAAAAATGCATTTTGTTAATTTCTTTTATTCATACATAAAATTGTTGACATTAAGATGTGTTGACTTATGAACATTTAATCGTTTGTTTTATGATTACTGAAGGTTTTTACATATATCTAAAGAGTTTATACTTAAGTATTTTAAATAATGGAATAAATTATTATGTTGTGTTAGTGTAGTTGCGTCTTCGATTTTTAAAATTTAATTATTAAAAATAAATGATCGAATAAATTTAAAATCAAAAGCTAACGTGATGCAGAAAGCATTGAAATATGTAAAAACAAGAACAAAAATCAGCAAAAAAATCTGATCGATTTCACACATGTAGCATATACATATTGTTTGCGGAGTCGAGCGATCGTTCGACGAACGATTACGTTTCTAATGGTTTCATGCTTGAGATATTCTTTGTATAAAAGAGGTCTGTCGGACAGACAACAAGCGATTAGCCACAGTGCAACCTTGGATGGAAGTTCGAGAAGGTTAAGCAGAGGAAAGGAATGATGAAGATAAGCCCGATAATTTACACTCGAAAACTGCAAAAGACCGTACAATTTATTCCAAAATGAATAATATTCAATAGCTGATGATAATCGGACGTCTCAACTATGTAAAAAGTCTTTTTTGTGTGAAAATAATTCATTTTTCTGTTGATCTGATGATTAACATTTGAAATTGAATTGTAAAAATGCACGACATATTAGTTAAGTTTTTTAAATATATTTTTATTAAATTATTATACAAAATATAATATATAAAACCTAGTATTCATAGTCAATCTGATTAATACATTAAGTATTTAACATTAGGTATTTATTCATAGTCAATCTGATTAATACATTAATATTAATACACAAGTTTTTAATTTGAAATGCAAAAGTTGACTTAAAATCAAAAGAATGGTTTGAATATAGTGAGTTTATATTTAAATTCCATAATTTTGAATGTATGGAATTTAGCAATCATTCACGTTTATATAATCCAATATTTAAAAGAACGATTTCGAATTCATTTTTGTCACTAATAAAATATTTAATGAAACATAGCGATAAAGCTCCCACGCTATTGTCTGAGATAAGTATCGCTGTTAATAAAGAGACCCATAATTCGAGCGCCATTTTGCTCGCGATTATAACTAGCGCGCAACCAGCCGCGAGATGCAATCTCGTATCGTTTTCGATTGCTCCGCTGAATAATAAAAGCCGGATCGGCAAACATTGTGAAACATTAATACCGTCATTTTGCGTACAAAGTGCTTTTATTAAACTCAATTATCGATCTCATCGTCCAACTTTTTGTCGCTGTTAGGTTGTGTTTCAAACTCATTCATGCCTTGCGTTCTTAATTACGAATTATTACAAAAAGGCGAATTGGCATCTAAATTCTCACTAATAACAAAACAAACTATTAAAAAAAAGAAAAGGGCTAAAAAGAAAGAGAAAAAAAATTAAAGCAGTTATTGACGATCTAATACCTTAAGCGAAACAGGCTGCTCGTAAACGAATGTTCATTGATCTTATTAAGAAAGTTGTACGACTTGTTTGTACAAATGTTATCGCGTTTTTTATTTTTTATTATTTTTTTTCATGCGACGTTGTGAATAATTTTAGTCGTGCACTTTTTATTAGCCAATGATAAATCGAAGATGAGACGCAGAATAGAATTTGTTTCTGCTCATCTGAATTATATTTTGAGATACGAGACGTTGCAAATTAGTCTCCTGGAAATATATTCGCGTTTTTTGCGCCATTTTCTTTCGTTTTTTAACAGATGAATTTATATTCATAGATATTCATTTGTTGATATAATAAATAATATTGTTTTATATAAATCATTACTCTTAGATCATTTATCTTTAAATTACTTTTATTCAGTTATAACAATAAAATGATAACTTTAAAACAGGGAAATAGGTTTCTTGAGTGTCACATTAATCTTAGAATAATGTAATAATACAGTTTTATAATTTGAAAATTAAATTTGTTTGAATTAATTTAAATGTGATTTACTTAAACTTTTACTTTCTATATAATTTTGTTTTCAAATTGTATCTAGAAAATGCGTGTTTATTTTTGCTAGACCAATCATTTTGATAGTTTAGTATTTTCAAGATGAGCTTCCCACGTGTTCCTCGAAACGATTGCACCGCGACTTATTTCTAACTCGCTCGTAAAATCGCGATTCCTCCACCGCGTAATTCTAAAATCCGTGAAAACATGCAAACTTAAATGGACTTCTATAAGCGATTCAAATTATAGCCTCGGCATGCGGTGAACTCAACCGTAATTCTGCCACTTGTATTTTTGTTCTTTCCTATTTCTTTTCCGAGTTTTTTTTTCTTTCGTTTTCACTTGAAGCGCAGCTGCGGCTGTTGGAAAAATAGTAGAGAAAGCTAAGTCAAGAAATAAGAGAGACCAATGGAATAAAAAGAAAGATTGGTGGTTTCATGGGGGAGAAAAAAACAAGGAAAAGACGCAGGAATATAGACGCGTGTGAAGTAGAGAAAGGTCAGTGCGCCAGGGGTGTTGGGGAATTTGACTTTGAATGCAGTCAGTTACTGCCTGATGAACGAGGGTCGATTTCCGGTGCCAGGGCTTTTGTTTATAACGACGCAATCTGCATGAATTTTATGTTTTCAATTATTGTGCTACTGCACAAATAAAAAAAGAATTTTCGTGGGAAAAAGTTGTTTTTGATAACAAAGAAATACACAATGAAAATATTAAAGTGCTCATTTAAATTGGATTTACAGTCAAGTAATTTATTCCCAATTTATATAAGAAATATATTTAAATACAACTAAGAATTTAATAGAGATCAACAAGATTTCAAGAAAAAAAGTATGTGTTAATATTTAAAAATTTGACAATTTTAGAATACAAACATTGAAAAAAAATTAAGTTGAAAATTGAAAGTTTGATTATATTGACGTAAACATATTAAGTAATATGTCAAAATTCAGGCAATAATGTTATGTAAAAATATGATACATTTAATTTTAATAAATAAAATGTGTAAAAAAATGTAGAAAAAAAAATAAAAATGGTAAAAACAAATTTCAATTGGAAACTCTAAAAACAAGAACAAAAAAAAAAGAAATTTCATAGCAAAAACAAATTAGACACTCGAGAAGTAAAGCACGTGAAATTCGAGTAATACTCTAACATTTGGGAAAAACGTGTTTGAATGTATCGAAATTATGTAAGACCATCATTAGTATTTCTAAATTCAACAAAATGTAATTAAATTAAATACTGCAACACATGTTGAAATTATGAATGAAACGACATGTTTGACTAATATCTTAGTCTTTCTTTATTTTGTTTTTTTTTTTTTTTTTCTATTTTACATGAAATTAATTTAAACAAACAATTTCTCAGCACACAAAAGTATTTCTCTTTTATTTAAGAAAATGTTAATTTCTTGTCTCATTTCAACTCTCTCATATTAATTCTATTTATTTTGTTTTTATAAGGCGATGCATCCTCAAATCTCACTCAAATCAATATTAACACATTGAATATGTTTAACACCTTCGTTCTAAGTCCACATACCTATACCCCATTTAGAAAGTCGCAACGAATGAAAAACGCTTTCGCTAATTGTCACCTAATCATGATCGAACCACAATTTCTATAATCCGGTTTTCATCCGGTTGCAAAAAAAATCGATCATAAACTCGTTCCTCGACACAACCAAGTTCAATCGAAATCAAATACTGGAAATATCCGATTTCGTTTGATCATTTTATCTTTTTCGTCTTTTACTCCATTTTTTTCTCTCACTTGATTCAAGAGAAAATCACTCACTTTTTCACTTTTCTCGTTGAGAAATGTATGAGAAACTTAACATTCAGCAAAATTTTTTTGTGTACTTCTTTTTTTTCTTGTCAAATTGAACTGTTTTTCTTTCTTTCATCTTTTCAACAAAACAGTAATTTTAATTACAAACTTATTTGTGAAATTTAAGCGCAGTTATAATTGCTTCGTTTCTATTTCAAAAAATAAACTGAATGATATTTTATTATATTTTTTAACGTCTAAATCGTATGTTTTCTAATAATTACATTTCGTAGTCAGAAACTGAAGCAGGCCTATCGATTATTTAGCTGAAAGTATCGGGAATCGTAATTATCTGATTAACTACAGAGCACACGAGTTTCTTATTACTTTTACACGAAAAAAGAATCTTGTGAAGTATAATTGAGGCGTATCGAATTATCGCACGATTAAGAAGTTTATTGCGACATACGTTGCGAAATTTTATGCCAATCGAACGAACGGTAAAGAAATTAATTTTCATTCTTTTCAGCTGGTTCTACGACATTTTCACACACCCTTGAAAATCTTTTAACAAAAAAGATACAACAATAAGAAATGCCCATTTACTTTTCATTACAAAAATGTTTTTTTTTCTTCATAAAATATAATATTCCTTACACAATTTATTTACAACATATTTAAACATATCTTTTACGAAATAAGGCATTTTTCCGTGCAAAAATGTCGAAGAAACAATGTTGCATGAAAAAAAGGCAATTCTGTTCGATAAAATAATTTAAACAACGAAAAAGAAATGGAATTTCGTATAGAATAAAAAGAGAACGATCAGTAGCAGCGTGCACTCACGTACACGCACTGGCGAACGCTTGTATATGGACGAATAAATCGCAACGTTATACTTAATGCAATAGTCGGGGCCAATCTGGCGACTTGGCCGAGCGTGTCAAATCATAGCCGCCATATCGCGCGAGAGTCAAAAGGTGGCTCGTCTCGGTGAGCAGCGACGAACCGGCCAAACATTTATCGGACAGGACGGCCGGTGTCGTATATAAGTGCATCGTACGTGCGCATACACGAATCAACCAAGCGAGTTGTGTTGCTCGCTCGAGAAATGAGGGTTGACTCGTGATGGTTCCTCTTTGCATATAAAAAATGTATATATAGATAGATTCTGTTTTTTTTTTCTTTATTAATGTCCTTTAATGTACGCGAGCGCGCATCCGACTTTCTTTTTTTGACATTTCGCATCGAGCGTTTCGTAATCACAGCTTATACGGCACGCCACTTTTGTTATTAATTTTGTTCACGCTAGACTGCATTTGACGTTTTTCTCTGTTTTTTGAAAGGGCCTTGTCCTTTTTCATGGATGTTTTTTTTAAATATTATTATTATTGCTGAAAAGGACGGAATTTTCGATTGTTGAACACGATGTATAATGAAAATAATTGCAGTTACTCATGTGAAGCTGATGATTATAATTTTTGACTTGTCAGGCAATTGTAAAGGGAATAAGAGTTTCATTCATTTTTGACCTATTTCGAAATTTATTTTTCAGTCACTTTAATGAATGGTTGGAAAAATTTTGTTTTCACTTTAAATTGACTTGTTACTTGAAAAAGGAGTTTAGTGTCCATTTATAAAATGACTAGCTGTTATTAAGTTCTGATTAAATTAAGAACATAATTGGGTGGTAATAAAAATACGTTTTCGAGAATATAATAAGAAACAGTATTTATTACACTTTAGACAAACTTTAGATAAACACAAATACATTTGTTCAAATTAAACCCCGATCCTTATTATATATAAAGTTCAACGAATATTGTACCGTTTTTCGCGAGAAGGTGTCTGTTTTCATTTTGCGAACAGCAGTATTTTTAATTGATGTGACAGCAAAGTGTACGGTGTTTGACCGGCGTATTGAGAGGGATGGTCCAACAACGAAGTACTGTTAACCGTAAATTGATTAACGATGAAGATAACATATTTCGCGATGATTAATATTATCATTTTTTTATTCCTTTCTTTCTACATATATTTTCATCGTAAATTTATCTCACAGAATGATGTGTGAAATAAATATTTATTTAATACCAACTAAAAATAACGTAAAAGTAATTTTTAAGGATTAAATTTAATTTAATTTATTATGATGTTAATTGTTTGTTATTAATGATGAACGTATATTAATTTAAATGCTTGTCGCTTTTACAATTCAAAAACGAAAAGTAAATGTTTGTATTTGACATTATACAATTAATAAATAATCTTACGACGTTAATCTTCGTTTAGTAGTCAAATTTAAGATGATACGCGACGATGAACTGTGGCAGCGCATCTCGCACGCGTTCTTGCTATTTTGCGTGGGCTTTGGAGCTTTCTCAGACTGCTTCTGCCGAACGTATTTCGAGCTCCTCGATCACTCGCAACCTACGCACACAAAGTCACGTGCGGCCGTAATAACCCACGGCCTTTCTCTCTTGTCACGTCTCCCGTCAAAAGAAATTTTGTTTCCGCGAACTCGCAACACTTCTTTCGACGTCATTGACTTCAAAGCTCGACAACCGTATTTTGCTTGATATATTTTTCATCGAGAGCAATCAAGTTGAACAATCTATCGTTAAAAATATCGAAAAAGTCCGACATATGTTTCATGTTTAATTATCGTCTTTTTTTATTCCTGACATTTCATATTTTTGATATTAAAATTATGTTAGCAAGGTTAACATTGACTGTTATAACACAAAATGTTATCACAGGCAGTTTTGTTTATTGAAAACATTTCTTTTTTGCGTAAAACCTCACAGTCAAACATTAGATAAAAACCTGTTTCCAACATCATCAAGTTGGAATTTAGTTATATCACGTACACGATTTTCCGTTACTATCACGGGTTGTAAAAACTTTGGATTTGTACGAAAGTTCGTTTATATACGAACAGTGAATTTAAAAATACATACTGCGAAGAAGAGCAAAAGGTCGCTTGAAGTGACAGAACTTGACAATGTTTATAGACACTTTTTTTTAGAATGAAAAGAGAATTCATTTATAACAGTCGAATATGTGTGAAATAATTTATGATTTATATTGAGTAATATAATATAAAGTAAGAGAAATAATATAGAAGGCAGTTATGTAAATGAGAAAACCGGACCTCAAAGAAAGGATGAAATTTGACGTAATAATTTTGAAACGATGTCAGGTGTTTGGATCATTATTCTCGGGAATAAGAATAATTTCGATTTAGTTGAATGAATAACTGCTTGCTATTATGAATGTTTGACAATATAATTAAACAAAGATAATGAACACTAATAATCAATATTTTAATTGGTTTTATATTTTTCTGTTTTAGGTAAGTGCAATGAACTTTTGTCTGGATATTTTTCAAGCAATTTGCATAAAAAACTTGTGAGTAAACTGAAAAATTATCAGAATATTATTAAAATATTTGTTCGTATACTAAAATATTTTTTACTAGATTTTAAATATTCTAAATTTAAATTCATTTTATGTTTATGATTAACAAAACAAATTGCAAAGTTGTACATCCACGCCTATTAAATCGTATAAAAATTGGAATGCGATCTTATTATCATCAAAAGGTCACTTAATATGACTGGCAGTGCATTCGCGAAATGCCGACATACGACCCGGTGGTGATTTCAATAGCGTCGCGCGCTTCTTTCGACTCTGAAAAGAAACACACGACGTGTTTTTATACGCATGCGTGCTTATGCATCGCATTTCATATATATACACGCGACGTATCGTACCGTCGACGTTCCGTTAGTCAGCACCGAGACGGGACAAGCACGAGTGCCGTGCATTTAAGGTGCTGATTCAATGAATGCTTAGTATCAAGATGCACACTTTTGTTGCAAGTTTTGATGATGTATCATTACTTTATATAAAACAGTTACCTCGCTTGTTTGTTTGTTGACATACAGATGTGAATCCACCTTTATTTTGTGAAAATATCATTATATTTAAACTTTAAAAAAGGAACAAAGTTCAATTTAAACGAATAATGTTATACTTCAATTAACTTTACATATCATTGTGTGAATAATTTGTTTTTTAAGATGCAAAAAAAATTATTTATTAAATATGTGAATACTTTGAACATCTCCAACAAATTTGTCAAATTGCATTTTTTTTTTAATATAAATCATAACGTTTAACTGGACAATTATTTATTATTCTTTCCTGATGCAATATATTTTCAGCGATTATTTTGCAACAATTACAACAGTTTCACAATGCCGTCAAAATAATAAACGTTTGATTCCTCGTTATGAAAGTTTCACGATACCTGCAAAACAATCAAGTCAGTCATTTATAATTATTCACGAAAGATCAATTAAAGGTCACAATACATAAATCATCGGCAACCATTCAGAGTTAGTTAAACCTTATACTCATCATCATCACTTCAACTTCAGTGCTTTTTATTGCACACCTTCTTCTATACTGTATCTAATATTCGATTTGAAAAGTATATTCATATTAGAAAATGTCAAAATCAATTATATGATTTAAAGTGTAATTTTTGCAATTTTTCAAATTTATCACCAATCTTTTTATTACAATTTAAATGTATGAATTCAATAAGTTGGATACAAAGTTTTGTCGAAATTTTGTCGAAAGGCATTCAGCTTGTCTTCCTGTTTTTTCTCTGTAATCGTCGCCCGTTCCACGTAATTCAGCAATAATATAACTGGCGTCGATACCATCGTCATTATTGTACGTATAACCGACACGACCAGAGCTGTCGTTTGACGGCGAGCTTCGTTTGCGTAAATGCCCACGCACATCAACGTTCATTCTTGTCCTGAACCTGAACCTACCGGCTTATCGCACGACCCAACCACGTACCCCAACCAACCAGACAGGATCTAATGCCAACAGAATCATGATAGAATATATATGTGTGAGCAAACACACGTAGGCACGAAAATATGTGATGTCACTTTTTCTCTACATTTCGCTCGCTAATTCCAATGTGCGATCACAAAGTAAACACATTTCATCGAGATTTACGACAAAATTAAGAAAAAAACATTTACAAATTTGTTGAATAGGAATACAAATTTAAATCGTTTTAATTAAATACAGCAGATAAAATTATTTAATACAATTTAATAACACTATAATAAAAAGTTTACTGCAAATTTTTATATACATCTTTATTTTACTTAAAATAAATTTTTATTTCATACTCGTACTCATGTGGAATTATAATTTGTTAATATTTATATTAGTTCTATGTTAAAAAAAATTCTGTAAGCAAAATAGATCCGCGATAGAATCATCTGTTCGTTCTTTTTCAATATGAACATGAACGACACAAACCTCCTATGAATTGCAACAGAAATATTTGCGCAAAAAACAATTCGATTAAAGCTCGTTCGAACTTGACTCGCGACTTGTTTGAAAACGAGTCGCGCGGAATGCTTGACCGCGGGACCGACTATTGTATAACTATAAATTTAATATTTCAACTGTATAACCCAACGTATAGCATCGATTCGGGAGATAATTTTGAAACGACATTATCTCCATTTGACATGTCTACAACGATGGTACCTCGCAGAATTTATTGATTCTAATTTCAAACATAGAATTGTGTGTGCTCTCACGAGCGCACACAGCATTTTTGCGCTACTAAAACCTCCGGTAAGATATTGAACAGAGAGAGAGACAGAGAGAGACAGAGAGAAAAAAGAGAGACAGCGAGAGATGTGAGGGGTTGTGGGGGAGGGGTCCAAAGAGGGGAAGAAAAGTCCCGACGAGAGAATGCCGCGATATGATCTAAATCTATCGTACGACCGGTCTTCTCTGTGGGACACTCTGTGGATCGCGCAGAGCATGCTCGCGATACGTGCTTCATTATATTTGATTGCACTGCAAATGTTGCTTTGCAAAAATTGTTGCTGGTTTTACGCGCGGCGATTTCTATGATTGATCGACTGCGCAATTTTTTGCACAACTTTTCGCGGGATATTCAAACGAGTACTATCCAATAATAAATGCAGAAGAAACCGGCGAAGAAGAGCAAGCGTACACACTTCTGCATGTCAAGTTCAAGTCTCGTTTTTTTTCTCTCAAGTTTGTCTTTTTTTGATTGACTCATAAAGAATGACTTGCATGAAAAAAGATGACACAAGACTCATCTTGAGATACAAACTTGAATTAATACAAATCTTGTGTACTTAAATCAATGTTAATAACAATTTATGTGTACTGACATTAATTATGTAGACCAGTATAATTTATAAACATTTTACATTTTAGGTATCATTCATTTTTTGGACAAGATGTAATGGTGAAATAAATGTTATACAGTTAGTTTTACAGCTTTTATAAATGGAAAGAGTACAATAAATAATGCTAATCACTTTAATAAGAAATCTTGTATAATATGCAATGTCAAGAGATTATACGATATAATTAGAGTCACTTTAATTTAATGTTTATTTGTTTTTCCATTGCTGATTACAGTTGTGTGGATGACGTTCAATATTTTCTCGTGAGTTTTCAAGTAACTCAAACTAATTCTAATATTTCCCTGATATTTAAAATAAATAAAATTAGTAGCTATAAAGTGTAATGCAGAAATTGGTTTTATCAAGAGCAGCACGGCGTTACCGTTTATATATAAAATGAGGCGCGGCGTCAGTTAAATTTTGTACCATTCTTTTTATTTTATTTCTTTATCCATCTGCAAAATCAAGCAATTATTGTACATGAGAGGAAGTTTGTTCAACAAAGTAAATTGAATACAGTTTGTGGTCTGAATTAAAATCAACTGTATCATTATACGCTGTTAGACAATCATAAAACTTGAAAACAAGCAAATTGATGTCTGTTTACCGACTGTCGTCAGGTATTAACGTTGTAAATATTCGACAGTTATATCATTTATGTTCATTGCAGAAATTAATGTTTCACAAGTGCCTCACTTTTCAAATTATCATTCCTTGTAAATTAATTAAATTTTCTAACAGATAAATAATACGCACGTTAAATATTTATGTTCGTTATTTCAATTTGAACTCATAGTCCTATATAACTATTGTAATTAGAAGAAAAAACATCTTTGTTGAATGAATAAAAAAATTCCTATTTTTTTGCATTTTATAATGTTATAAAGTTGTTAAATTTTAGATTATAAAAACAAATGATAGAAAAAAAAGTTTGAGAATCACCATTTCTAATGAGGTATGATAAATTCGATAACTTTTTATCGGATTACTAAAACTGAGTTTATTTTGCCAACTTGTGAAAAAAAACTAATCCATGATCCGTGGAACTAATGCCGATGTGGGTCGTGTATGTAAAAAAACATATATCCGTTTAGTGAATTTGATTATGCTATTCATCCTCAAACTCATCCGAAATCAGGGTTCATCAGTTGACTGAGATCTCTAATGAACCGTGTAAAAAAGCGTGATTTAATCGTGTAAATGATACCACTACGCGGAAACTCATATTAGTCACATTTCATAAAACTCAACCAAGTTGTTTCGTTTATTTTGTTTCTTCCAAGTCTATAAGTCGTGTCGTATTTCACGATTTTCTGTTATAATTTGGTTGTCTGATCTTCCTTTCTCTATGGTTTGGACGTGCGATTGATATTCGCTGCGAAATGAAACGTGTGTCGTGTTGTCAGGCGTGTTATGTATTATTATCAGTATTATATCGTAACTGGCCCTGCTTACTTATACATTCTAATACAACACACGTTAGTTAGTACGTGCGTATTTCTCGAACGAACGAACATAGGACAGAAGATATATATAGTGCCATCTTGTTGTAATCTACGGGCTCGCGGTGTCACTGATTACGCTCCGTGACTCGATTCGACGTCCTAAGCTAGTGTTATTCAAATACACGCCTCGTTTCTTCGACCTGACACATGCGATCATCTTCTACGTTTTTATCAAGTCGATCTGCTGGAGCCGACAAAAAATCGACTCCCATTCGACGTAGAAAATTTAATTAGAAATAAATTGTAGCTGTCGCGTCGGAATCGATCATTCCAAAGCCGATACGAATTCTGATTAGAAGAGATGGGTTGTTGTCCGACCAATTCGATCAAGCTCTTGGGATTAACTAAATATTATTTTCGGCTGATGTGTATGCTTGAATTGTTGAATGAAATATGAAAATGATTCTTTGCAGAAGGGATAAGAGCAAATCTTAGAGATATTTTATAACAGAATTTGTATTAATTTAATTCGTGGCTGTACTATGCTTTTTGTAGTTATGAAAACTTTATAGGTTTGTTGATACATTTTTGAATCGGTTTTAAAAATAACTTAACACTAAAGTAAATACTTCATAGATATTAAGATTAAACTAATATTTTATATCAATTTGTTAAATTGTTTTCATCTATTCAAAATATGAATTAAAAAAATGAAGAAACTATATATTGGAAATTGTATTGCACAATTGAGAAAATTCACTTCGAACTCGAATGCTCGGAATATGCATAGTCAATCGTAATTGAACGTGTTAGGATTTGCATGACAATACAAAATGAAATTCATATAAAAGTTTTAGCTCGGGCGTGGAACGTGCACTCGTGCGCGGCATACTTGGACAAAAGAGAGGCTTGGTTTGTTGATGCGAGCTTTTTCCGTAAGGGGGCGTCTGGTATTATACGGCCAGGCCACAATTGTAAATTATGGCTCATCTTTCTCCCAGCGACTTTCGAAATTACATCCAAAAATCATCTTTCTATACGAATTTCGCGGAAATGCTCGAAATAACTAAAACCTCGGAACTTCCATTGAGTTTGATATGAACCTTATTTCATTTATAAGCCATATGCACGCACAATAAAAGAGACAAAAAAAGACAGAAGACAAAAATAAATTGAAAAGGATAAAAAATATGGACAGAAGAAAAATGAACGTAAAAAGGACTTCGCATATTTTTCTAAGGCAACAACTCGTAAATTTGATGCGCAGCTGAAGTATTTCGTCGCGTTTAGCGCAGACGATAATTTGTATTTGGGAATATTCAGAGGCGATTTAAGAGTCTATCCTTCGCGCGGTGAGATTTTTAGGTCTTGTTTTGGCGCACAAAATGAGAAATAAAGAACTGCTGATTTATGCACGTTACACCGAGAGGTACTATTTTTGCCCCTTCTCCTATTCGGATTTTTTTTTTTTTTTTTTTTTTTTCTTTTTTG
>JABFPJ010000338.1:0-45848 GCA_022817425.1 Gryon sp. ZL-2020 | reverse complement strand
TTAATAATGAGGACGTCTCACTTTACCGACACAATAATAAAATATTGACACTTATGGACGATTTCCTGTATTATTTTATTATATATATTTTTTAATACAAAAACAAACGTTGAAAAGACATGCTGCAGACGTCAGTCTTGGATTGAATTAAATTATTATTAATAACAATATATAAGAGACAAAAAAGATAAGTTCTAATTAGAACAGTGGCATAATTTAGATATTGATTTAAATAGATAATTTTTATATTAATGTTAAATCAATGTTGAAATTATGTCGGCCCTGTTGGGTATTAACAAAATTATTATATTGCATTATCAATTAATTATTATCTGAAGCAAGAGTGACGTAAATTCGAAACGCCGCATTGAAAAATGTGTTTCATCAGTGAAACATTGAATGTCGATAATCAACCATCCCTCCACGACGGCGTCAAAACTTCGGAAATACTTTCGTGGATCACCTTGAATTTATCACAATGTTATAATTTTTTTTGTTCTGTTTTTCTTCTTTTGTTTTGTTTTTGTTTAAAATAGTTTGATCCAACAGGAACGCGGGACCCTTGACTACGCCCCTGTGTGCATCTTCTACACATCCTCTAGCCTAAAGAGATTTTAAAAAATCTCCAGAACATTTATCTGGAGATAAAAAGGTAGATATTCGATAATAATGTACTCGCATCTAATTTTTAACTCTACTTAGTTTGTATTTTTTGCTTTTTTGTATTTTTTCTTGTTTAATATATATATTTATATATATATATATATATATTTTTATATTAGAAAAAATGATTTCCATCGTGACGTTTATAATGCACAGCCCACGAAACAAGGGCCCCCATGGATGAGCTCTCTATTCGTAATTCATTAATTTATAAGAATCATATTAGTTTCTATCGTCCTGAAACGGTTTCAAAATCAAATACAAATTAAAGAATGGACAAAAAGACAACTTTAAATTATATATGTATATATGCATTTAGATATAATATCCAAATATATGTATATATATTTAGACATTTTATACACTTTTAAGTACTTTTGTTTTATTATTATTAATATTATTTATATTTTTTTTCATTTGATCCTAGGAATGTAAAACTGTGCGCAAAATCTCTTTAACGACGATTTGAGCATCATTCTCTGACATTAATCTTAATATTACTCCTTTATTTACTATTATTTTTAATTATATTATAATTTTTTAAAACTTTTTCAGGACAGAAATTGTTTCTATGACTTTTAACTGTTCCGCTTCTTTTTTTCTCGTGTTCTTCCTCTTTTTTATGTTTGTCGATTTTTCTTTTTATATATATATAAATATCAGAAAGTTTAATTGATTGTATTTTTTGTGTTTAATGCATTCAAAAATATTTTTATTCAGTTTCGATGATTAGATACAAACAAATTATTTTGATGTATTTGTTATCA
Source organism: Gryon sp. ZL-2020 (assembly GCA_022817425.1). Lineage (NCBI taxonomy): Eukaryota > Metazoa > Arthropoda > Insecta > Hymenoptera > Scelionidae > Gryon > Gryon sp. ZL-2020. Next base: position 44,418 of record JABFPJ010000338.1, on the reverse strand, counting down.
CGATAGTCTTGAATTATAGCATCATAATTCACAGAATTTCGCTTTGTCATACTTAACAAGGAGTTATTAATCTTCTGTAAAGTTCGATGACTCTAACTCGAAACTGTCGATTTGAGGACATTTCATGCCGTTCATATTTTATCTCTCACGGCATTACACTACATTGAAGAATTTGATACTTGGCTTTTCTGCATATTATATCTTATTGGAAAATTTTATATATCAATAGAAAATTAAGTTTTTAATTTACAAGTCATTTGAAAATCAGCGAATTAAAACATAATTTCAATTAATTTGTTCGTAGGAAAATTTGATGATTTAATAATCATATTTATATACGACTTCATATATGGATCATATGTAAAGTCATCTTTAAATCATTGATTTTCATCAGACTTCGTATTTCTTACAATAACGAAATGTTGTCTGAATTACTGCAGATATATATTTTTGTTTGCAGGATTAATTATCTTAGAAAATATTACGAACAACTTGATGGAAGAAAAATCAAAGTATTTGACGCGATCATTTGAAAGAACAAAAATATATGCTGCATAGCACCATTATTAATGTAGCGAATGCAAATGGAGAATTCGCAGGAAAGTTTAAGGTACGCGCATACTCTCATACATAATTTATATTATTTAATTAATTAAGTAAACTCAACTAACAAATGGCGACAATCCGTTAGCCTTCAATCAACAAATTATGTCACGTTTACCCGTCCGCAGATGCAAATTTTTGTACACGAAAAAAGGACTTGCAATCTTGAAATCTATGACTTTCTGTTAATTTTACAAGTATTAATGTTAAGTTTACATGTCTTTTTTTCTTGTACCATAAGTATTAACAATCAAAATTTTTTTTCTTTTTTTACTCTTATATAATGAGTGACCGAAATCATTCGAACCCTTTATCTGTGGTATATATAGTGAACTCATAAATAGGCAAAAAAATTGTATATAAAAAATGCTGATTTCGGCAACAAACTCTTCACAAACAAAGATTTGCAGCAAACGTATAACGCGACTGCAAATCACTTAACAATGTTAAAATTAAATTAACAAATTCAGCCATAGAATAGCAACGTTTACTAAATTTTTGTATTAGTTACAAAGAACGTAACATATTAATCTTTTAACAAAAAATAAGTTTGAATTGTTATTTTGAATATCTTTGTATCAATATTTGTTTAAAATGTTTTAAACATTCATTTATGTAACAAATTATTTGTGAACTTAATATATATTATAATCAACTTTTTCCGAATAAAAATTAATTTAAATTATATATCTTAATATAAAAAGTTATTAAACGCTGATGAACAACAATAAATTAATGCAAAAATCAAAACTTAACATTAGCAATATAGACAATTGTTTTAACATGATCTTTACAAAACTTTACATACAACATTCAAAAAATCATCCCTTCATTATTTTTACCGTATAATATTATTACATACGTTTCCGCCAATAATTATTACAATAAAAACTAACATAATCTCTTAATAAAAATGTTAGCAACATTAATGATATAGCAATTTAGCATTGGATTTCTTAAATTATAATAATAAAATCAGATAAGATCGTTATTGTTATTGTGCTTTTAAACATTAGCTTCTCAATTCAAAATCAAGACATTTTGTTTGAGAAAACTTGTGATATGTTAATATCACAACGATTCACGCGCCAATATCAATTAAGCAATTATTTATTAGAGAGAGAAGTAAAAAAAAGCAATTTCGAACTTTGATATATTGATTAGATAATCGCTCAAAAGTCGCGTGTTAAAACTACATAGATTTTGATTACTTATAATTATTAAACTGTATTAAGTCATGGTCTAAGTTTTGTCTCAAAATGCTAGGTTTGAATCATAAAAAATATGTTTCTTTGAAAATGTACGTTAATGATTAATTTGTTTCAGTTTTGAGCAAATTCCACACGCGCGACATTTGAGAGAAATGAAACATAATAACTATATATATACATATTATTTGTAATTTTGTAACTTTTTTCGAAAAGGATTCAAGTTACAAAAATTACTATCAAAATACGAAGCTTCCTTTTTTTAACAAAAATTGAACAATAACAATCTTGATTGAAACAACTCATATATCTATGTGTATATAATAATATAAGTGATTTAATGTTTAAAGACATTAAAGAAAGTATTTTGTTCTAATCGATATTGAGAATTGAAAAAGGATAAATTTATAGGAAAACAAGGTCGCAATATAAATGAAGCTAAATTGCGGCAGGTAAAAGTGTAGAAACGTGACTTAACTCATAGATAACATTTTTAACAATATATTAAGAACCGGTAATTTATATATTTATATATGTATACGCATGCGCATATAGGCGTGGGAAGAAGAGATCAGTTTTCATATTTTATACAACTGACGGACTGCTTAAGTTGTCTCTATGTTAGCGATTATTAAATTAGTTCCTGGGCTAGATGAGGGCGAGTTTTGGGGGGCAGCAGCCGCTCGTGAAGTGCCCACTTGCAGCCTCCCGTTCCCGCTTGCGGCGACCCTGGCGTTCTGCAGTCTACCGAAAAATAATCATAAATCAGAATTTTATTAAATCCAAACATTTTGATTTCAGCATTTAATTAGCATTCAAATATTTCATTTTGTGCTTTGTTTCTTATACATACCGAACGGGAATCATCCCACGATAAGCTGCATGTTAATAAATGTTTTATGAATTAAAATAGTCAGTCTTAGTCACTTCCAGGAATATATTTATTCGTAAAAAAGTATTTCTGATGGGAAAAATTAATAGAGAGTAAAATTCTTGTATCAACTATTCTGCTTTTTACATTGAAAAAAATGAATGTATTTGATATTAAAATTACAATTTCTTTTAAATTAAATCTGCGTATTGATTAATTTAAATCTGATCTACAATTTTTCTTAAACTTAATACTATAATACATTTGTGATTAGGGCAAGTTGTTAATTTCATGAAATTGAATTTTTCATTAATTTGTTTGTGCAAAATTGATCGATAATTATGACAGACAGATTGTAATAAAGAAACGATCGATAAATAAACTCACTTAATCTTCGATTGCCTCATGAACTGCTGTATTTTACGAGCAGCTTGATGAGCGGCCTGTTGATGAACTGGCTGTTGTCTGGAGTTCGAAATGCCGGGACGAGCGCGATAGCTTCTATAGTTATTCTGAATGACTAGTGCGGCCTTTGTAGCTTGTCTGGAATAAAGACGACAACGAGTAAGTCGAAAGCGGGACTAACGACGCACTATGATCTGCGAACACGAAGGAAAGACATGCTCGAGAAGCGTTCCATTATGTATGATCCGGGACTTCGTCTCGAGCTAAAGTCGTATTAATTTAATGCCAGCTTAATTTCGTATTCGGTCCGCCACGGCACAAGAAACGAAGCAAGTCCGGTAAAGTTTCCGAATTATTTACGATGCCAATTAAAAGTTCTGTTCTGTTCCCCGTCCGACCGTGGCGCTGGGACAAGCTTTAACTTTAACGCGGCACTAGCCAGAGCGGATCGTTAATTTGAAGCTAACGTGTCACGCTACTTCTTGCATTCGCCGTAATTATGATACATTCTGTTGCGACTGCTCATATACTCAATTGTCTTTCGCTTATCTACCATTTCATCCTCAAAACTTTTGATTTGTTCTCAACTCATTTCCATCTCACTTATTCCTACCTACTTCATCACAATTTTGCAAATTAAAATTAATTCAACTTTTTGCTTTTTCATTGTGCCTTTTACCGTTAATTACAAATTTTCGAGTTGTTCGACAATTTATTGAATTGTTTAATGCTAACTTTATATTGACAATACAAAAGTGTTATACAACAAATTTATGTTTGGTACAGTAATATTTGCTCAGGAAAAATTTTATCTAAAGTTAGTTTTATTATTATTATCTTTTTATTGATTTAGAATTTTTTGAGCATTATTATTTTTAAACTAAACTACAAAAGAGCGTTAAATTACTTGAACCAGTTTCAGTAACTAATGAAAATGTATTCAGATTTCCCTTTCAATTATATTACTTTGTATTAAATTGACTTAAATTCAATCAGTACTATTTATTGTTTTAATTTAATTCCAAACGGAATTACTTTGAATGAGATTCTGTTTTTATCATTCTTTTTCATCCCTTATATACTTTTATATAAAGTGTCCTAATTCTTAACGTAAAGTTTTAAAATAAAAATTGATTCACTTATATAAACTATCTATAAAAATATCTAACTAAATGATGCAAAAATTTGCGTTAATTAATAAGAGAAAAAAGTGTCCATGCAATGGAAATGCCGAAATGCTTTGTGTTATTTCTTTTTTAAGCGAAGCACAAAATATTGGAGCTTACAGAGTCTGTTCTGTGAATCTGTGGTCTGGTCGACTTATGCAAAAATGACTTATCAGTACATAATTAAATCAATAACTTATTCAACAAAATTGTTGTAATCATACTAAAAATGTATCTGTCTGATCAAGTCAATATGTTATACATTTTTTACATTATATTTACAATTAATTTCATAATTTTTGATATACTGATATCCATTTTTGATACTTCCAAAAATATCCACCTCGCTTGCATGCTATAAATTTGGAAGACTCAATTCGTTCGTTGCCTTTTGTTTTCCTTGAGTGTAAAATCTATTCAATTATTGGAACAAATCCATGTTTCATTATATTTTTTGCAATGTGTGGCTCTAAGAAGCGTGATGCCTATAATCACCTATAATATGCGTACTGCTTATGCCGACGATAATACTGCTGAATAAGAACTGCGGCGTGACGTTCTGCTTCCTCTTGTCTCTGTCGTCCCTTATAACTGCGATAAGCTTTCTGAATCATCCTCGCGGCTTGATACAATTCCCTTTGCTCTCGATCAGACAGCGTGAGTCTGCTGAGATCAGCCTCGCTGCCATCGCCGGATCCACCTCCACCTGCATCATCATTCCAAATTACTTTATCATGATAAGAAGAAACATTTTTAACTATCTTTTATAACTATGAGTCTTTGTATTACCTCCGTCCAGTTGTAATTGCAACTGAAGAAACTCGCAAAAATCTGCGGTTGTTGGTGGTGGCGATGGTGAATCCGGCGTTAAACAACTGCTCGATGGACTCGACGGACTCGCATCGGCATCTGCATCCGAAACAGAAGCTGCACCTCCACTACACTCGCGGTAGGAGTCAAACAATTCGCCCGTATCAAGAGGCTAAACAAACAACAAGTCAATAACAATTTTATCATCAGTTTAACTTCTCAACATTAAGATAAAATAATAAAAATCAATGAAACTGAGTTACAATATGAACATTTTAAGTGTTATTTCTATCGTAATTTGATTTTAAGAAATAGTTTAATTTGAGGTAATTTCGACAGAATTCATTCTTTGTTACAATTATTGTGACTTGAAAGAAAAACAGATTAACTACATTTTTTGAAAAAATTAAGTTAATAATAATTTAGGATTTTAACAACCTTATATTTTCCTTGTATGAATCTATATTTATCGAAATATAGTACTATCACAAAATAAGAATATGACATAAATAATTTTTCTATATATTTGAATGCAAGTTGAAATATTCAAACGCGTTTTTCTCGAAATTTGTAAAAGTGTAGTTAATTGGTTTTTCCTTTAAGTTACAGATTTGTATCGTACCATTTGATCCATTAGAGCATCTTCGAGTGGTGGCAGAGGCGGAGGCGGCGGCGGTGAAGACGAAAACGGAACGTCACCCTCTGTTCTCTTGATTCGCTCCGGCAGTGCGGCAATGATTTGCTCGGCTAAAGTGAGGACTCTTGCGTCTTCCTCCCCTAAAAAGACAAACAGGCAAAAGCAACAAATTACAAGTCTGCAGTAACATCAGATTGTTCTTGCACTGAAAACACCGATCACAACATAGATAACAGGTGAAAAACAAATTGTGATAATGCGTTACTTTTGTCTCTCCATTGGCCCTTGCTTCCTAGCATCAATAACCACACCCGAAGTTGATTGATCTATGCCTGAATAATTACTTCCTGAATAATTACAATAATAATCGGCGTACTGAGTTACAAAGTCAGCAAATCCAATAGCAGCAACTTAGCCAACATCAGAGCCAGTCTTTTTTGTTTGTCTTCTGATTTTTCAGCTGGCACAAATCAATCGAAACAACTAATCAAATGAATGTCAATTATTAAACTGATGTATATGATTTGTGCTAACTGAGTAAATACCAATAAAGGCTAAGCAACACCAACACGAAGCTACAATTAAGGGAGTACAGACGTCTATTTTGAAAGTTCGATATCGTGAAGTGATGGAGTTGTTGGATACAAAGTTTACAGGAGAAATATTATCGAACTGTGTGACGTTCTACCCAAGTGAAGCCCTGATCGGTTGGGAGATAGCGGTCTATTCAGCGTGTTCAACGTTAATTGAGAGAGATAGAGAGAGAGTGTGTTACACTTGCAGATAAAAACAGAGAATTGACAGATAGATGTACAAATAAACAGACAAATAATAACAGGCAAACAAACAAACACATTACTGGGGAAACGACGGTTATGTACGGACCTACGGTCTCCCGAGGGCTCGAACTATCCATTTCTTGTTGGCCGAGGCCTAATGATTGCTCATCCTCTTGTAACAACTCCATACTGTCCAAAAGCGGTGAACCACCTGCATTTTTGCAGAAACCCCATTTTATACTAATCTCCGCATTCTTTATAGGGACACAATCTTTACAATCTTTGGAAAACTCTTTTATTTTTATACCAATGACACTTTTGATCTATCAATTCAATTTAAACAATCGTCGAAAAACCTTGCTGTTTAATCATCTTCTTCTTAATCTTTTGCTCTCTCTCTCTGTTTTTCATTTCACATAACGTGATAAAAACAAAAAAATATATTAAATTGAATGTACTCTTATTTTTGGCTTCAAGCAATTATAATACAAAAGAAAATATTTTTACTTTGATACGTAAAACTACGACATTAACATTAGAACGATACGAAGTAGTCAATTAACTCTGTGAAACATTCATCTTCTAGAATATAATTTTAACAATTTTTGCGAATTTTCTCAAATGTGTAAAGAAGTTTAAAATATTCCATTTATTTTATAATTGAAATATCATAATTACTTATATTATTATACATAATTAGTTTTTTAATTTAATAACTAATATAATTTTCTCGCTATCATTCATAAGATTTATCATAAGTAATCAAAATATCTGTTTTTCATCGTTTTACATAAACAAAAGTTTCAGTCGTTCTAGTGTTAAGCAAACGATCTAAGGCAAATTTATACAGCGTATTCAAAAAAATTCTTCAAATATAGCTTCCGAATACGTATTCTACATAAAAAAAGTAATTTGGCATATGAAAAATGTTGATTTAATGCATCAAATTTTTAAATTATAAATCGATCATGAATGTTTTCATGAGTATCTGATAATTTAGCATAGCAAAAATAGGACATTTTTAAATTGCTATAACTTAAAGCCTTTGAAGAAAATAAGAGTGAAATTTCCTTCTTTTGAAAAGTTAAAATGAAAGTTGTAATTTGTTTACTTTTCTTTGATGTTACTGTAGATCAACGAAAGTAGACTTTTTTTAGCTGCTTGTATTTTCAATATTTTTCAACTTTTTCTTAAATTGCTTAGAATAGTGCATTTAAAAACCTTTTTTTAACGAAGTTCTTTTATGATGTGAAATTAGAGACAGGAAAGCTTTCTGTCTTTAGTTTCAAGAAGTTGATTCTTGATTAATTTATAGCTTCAAAATAGCACATCAAATTACAATTTTTCACACAAGAAATCTTTTTATATAAAATACATATATGAAAGCTTTGAAAATAGTTTTCAGAAACTCTGTATACATTATCAACTAAAAGAGAATGAAAAACCAGTCATTGGTCATTGGTACGTTTGGCATAATATTATATCTAGTGACAACTTACCAAATAATATTACAATGATATTTTGAATGAATACATTATTTAACTACTTTTTGAATAATAAATATAAATATATATGTATATATATATATATATCTTATTGCTTAATACAAAACTCCATTTGACTATAAATAAATAATGTCTAAATACGTTATGCATGAAAAAGAAAAAAAGAAATAAAGAAATACACTTAAGTAGAAAGTAAAAAGTCGAAACTAACACAGCGCCAGATCGAGACCGCTATCTTGTGAGGACCTCCTAGGACTAGGGCTGGCTGGCCGTAAGAATAGCCTCTCATCCTGCCTTCTAGCTTCCAATTGATTCAGTTCCTCGGCAATCGCCGTGTGACCATTCTCCGTAGCCAATTCGGTCGCGCTCTTGTTTTGACAATCTCTCACGCGTAGCGCCATAGCATTCCATCTGGACAAACGACAGAACAACCGTCGTTAACTGGATCAGACAGCGCTTTTCATTGCTCATAACAGGACACACTTTTACGGCCGCAACTACCTCACATGTATCCGTCCGTCTTTTTACTTTTTTTCTTTTTACTTTTTTTGTTCTTTTATTGTTCCATTTGTTCAAAATACAATTTCAGTTGTTGGAAAACATATACACCAATGAACGAATTAACGAGATTAAGTAGATTCGATTTGTTTAAATTTAAATGTAATTTTTAATTTTACATTACGTTTATTGCATAAAAGTCATTCTTGTAAAACGCAGGTTGTAATGAAACAATTGTACGTAAATCTGAAGTCAAGCTCATTTTAAGTTTATAATAAATTGTGAATTTTTTAGTGTTGCAATGTAAACAAAAATTAAAGAAATTAATGACAAGAAAATAGTATAAATTGTACATGAACGTGTCAAAAATTTTTAACGTGTCTAAGTTTAATGAACAATTCAAAGCTATAAAATTGAATTTAACATAAAAACTTCCCAGAAAAGTATAATTAAAAAAATTGTCTAATACAAATATAATAATAAAAAAGATAAAGTTAATATGTCTACATATGAAATTAAACATTGGTATACACGTTAAGTTGTATAATAATTTGTATATATAAGCAAATATGTGCAAAGTTCTGAAATTCAACAACCTCTTTGAATTAATATTGAATTTTCTAACATTTCTCGATACAAGATGGGTAAATAAATAAGAGGGTTTAATTATTATAAATGTATCTACATCAAAGATATTATTGAAAATTCTTTAGCAAAAATATAATAATTATTATCAATTCTGAAAATGTCCAATCGTTTCTAGCCGTTTGTGTTATATTTCACTGAAATTATATCTACTAGAAAATAATACAAAATTCTTATATTTTTATAGCCAGGATTTACACAAAATTTACAGCAATGAGTGATTGGATTTTTTATAGTTATTGTATAAATATCGATTACGTTGATAAAAATTGCCTGAAATTATTTGAAAATAATTAATTATCACACATTGACGTATATTTTGTTTACAATTCATATAAATTGTGTGAAAATCTCACTAATGTTAAGTTCTTTTATGTTAATCTGCTTATTAAATCACTTTAAGAAGACTTTCGTGCAGCCTTTATTTTTTTACAAAAGTCAAAATTATTCTTCAAATAAATAAAATTTACTTCATCAGATTTGCAATTACCATGACGAATAAAAAAATAAACGAAGAACTAAGGTGTATATGTTTTTTTGTTCGTAGCAGCTCACCGATAGAGGATCCTAGCGGTGTCAGCGTGACCGGCTGCGCATGCCCATGCGAGAGGCGTGAGACCAGCGCCGTCTTGTCGCAAAGCGTCTACCTCAGCATCCAGAATACTACTTGGATTTTCGGCTCGCCAATGCAATAATGCGCAAGCTAACCTCGAATACCCCAAACCCGCTGCTAAATGCAGTAATGTTGGACCTCCGGATTGCAGAGGTTCTGCACCTGTGCGCCAAGGACGTACAACAGCATCCTGAAACAACCGCGGTTCAGCTCAGCTCAGAACGCCATTACAGTTGCTACTATCAAATTCATTTTCTCATTTTATGCAAAAACAAAACAAAAAAACATATTCCAGTTGTTATTTAATAATATAATTAGATAATAGAAAGTAATTAATAATTATGAAACTCTTGTTGTTGAGATTTTAATTATGATATCGTTTGATGTTGAAATCACATGGTCAGTAATGAAGGCAATTGCTGAGTTCTTTTTTGAAATGAATGAGTATTTATTTCGTCGCTAAAAAGAGTACGAAAGTCATTTCGTGAATTGGTGCAATAAAATAAAAGTAATTTTCATTTGTCTTAAAATATAATAAGTTAAAAAAGAAACCTGCGGCTGGGAGCTAAAGAGTTTATTTAGTTATCCCTAAAATATTATTAAATATATACGAGGAAAAAAATAATACATACATTTTGAATAGAAAATTGTTGTAGAATTTGAGATCCTAATTTATCCTATTATTCTTTTATGATTTCAGATATATAAATCATATATGTATTATTTGAAAAAAAAAAATGGTTAGAATAATGAAGTGACAGACCTGGCAATAAGCGACAAGTCTCTCTTCCAGCTGAGCTGCTGGGGATGGTGGTCCAGGACCCTGAAGACGAGCTTCAACGTCTGCTAGTCGATCCAAGAGAGCTTTTTCAGGACTAGGCTCAGCAACTGGAGCTTTGCGATATTCGAACGCTACGCTGTCGGATACAACAAAGCCATCGCAGGCTACTTGAAGCGATGCAATTCCAGGCGCATGTGCTGGACAACGACATCGCAGGACCCCTGGTTGCACTAAACATGCCTCTACGGGTTCTGAATCAAAGAGAACTGAATAGGATTGGGAACCGCTGCCACCAGTCCACGGTCCTGCTACCAGAACCTAAAAGAAACAAGTATTCAAAGTCAAATTTACGATTATGAAAATGCATTTTATTATCAATTTTTTATATTAAAAAACGAACATTAAGTATTCGTAAATTGGATCATTAAAAGATGTATCTAACACAAGATCATACTTTAATGGCACGTAATTATGAAAGATATAAATTATGCTGAATGTGATATTATTTTCAATTGAAATTATACAAATCGATGATGAATGTAAGAAAAAGTTGTCATTGCTTAAAGGTAATTTAGAAATTATGCGACGTTGAAATGCGCGATTTCAGAATCGTATTTATTTGATGTATAGTGAGAACGTTAAATCGACAGTCGCATCTCAAGAGATATTTTGAGCTTGGTTAAGTTTGCCAATTGCAATAAATGTAACTTTTAGTGAAAGAGAAAATGGCTTCTCTAATTGCATCGTTATTCACATACTAAGATCGACTGCTAGATAACTGTTGAGACATGGAATGAATTTGTAAGTATACGATTTTGCAGTTTAAAACCAATTTTAATTCTACCATAGCGTAGATCTTATCAACTCGTAATACATTCTTGAATGTATACATTTGATATCCATAATTTTCAACTACTGCACATAACACATTTAAGCAGCAACTCTTCAAAAATCACGTAAGTATTTTCCATTCCATTCCAAGTATTTAGAATTATGCAAGTGTATTAAACCAAGTTCACATGTTTTCCCATAATCTAAAAGTAACTAAACTCCAATGATTACATATTATTAATTACTCTAATCGTAAACAATAATATCCTTTAATTTTGATCATTATATAGTAATACCTTGACACCTCCTTCAGTATAACTCCATTCTGGACTGTATTCAGAAATATGGACGGTAGTTCCAGGATGACAAGAGGTGTCATTATCTGGTCCTTGGCGATCTTCGGTTTTCACGTGTTCGGCGTCAAAATCATGAAGCTCTGGCAGATCACTGAAGACATCAAATGCATCAAGGTTAACGAGCACATCGTCGGACGAATCAATAAAGTCCATTGGATTAATGATACTGTTGTCAGTTGGCGAATTCGATGGCGACGGTGGTACCATATTTGCTGATAGTGTTCGTTGGATGTCCTCCTGACTCAGGTCCAGCGTTTCCGAAAAGTCCGTCACACCGGAAGCGCTTGTTGGTGCCGATAACGATTGCACCGTATTATGATCGATGTTTTCCTGGACGTCTATGTCCTGTTGAGATTGTTTGTCTCTATCGATGCTACTTTGTTGGACGATTTGTTGCTCTGACACCTGTTGCATTTCGACCTGCTGAGCCTGTTGTTGCTGTTGTGCGGCTTGTTGTTGTTGCTGTTGTTGTTGCTGCTGCTGTTGTTGCGATTGTTGTTGTTGTTGTTGTTGCTGCTGATGATGATATGGCTGACTATTCAGTATGAGAAGTCCACCTCCTCCTTGAATTTGTTGTAGACTTAAGACTAGTGGAGCTGGTTGTTGATTTTGAGTTGAATGCGAATGTCGTGCATACACTCGGGGAGCCGTTGCAGTCGTCGACGACGGCTGCTGACCTCCTGTTGTCGAAGAGACCTGCAACAATATTTACTCTTGTAAGCCTACGACATTATTCACTCACTTTGACCTTATTACAAATTCTCTTTGTCATCTGAGACAAAAAGCCTATCAAATTCATAAAATAAATGTCTAAATTGTGGTATGTTTAAAGGAAACAAGAGATCAGAGCCGACGGAGAAATAAATATAATCAGTAATTATTTTTATCAATTTAGAAAAATCATGGTTATTCTGTATTAGTAATTATTCATTCTAAACTAATGTTTATTAATCATTAAAATGGAATAATTTTAATTATTACAATTATTGTGCAAAAACTAATGTATTTCTACTGTTCAAAATTGATCCAGAAATTTGTCTATTTTCAAAAATTATTAAATCAATTTTGAGCGATAGAAATACATTAATTTCTGCATCATCATGAAATGAGTCCAGTAAAAAGAATTATATTACTGAGAAGAGTGTTTTCAAAGTATACAAACTTAGCGATTTTCTAACTTTTATATTAACTTATAACTTTAATTACACAGTTATATCCAAGTTTAAATTCAGATTCCTTGAATGGTTCTTTTCTAACTCGTTCTCATTTTTCAAAGAACAACAGTTGAATGAAGCTAATTACCTGATTGTCGGGCGTAAGTCTCCTGGGAGCAAGTTGCGTATTACTACTTGATGAGGTGGACGACGCTCTTTGTCTGTCGAGCAATTGGGAAACAATCATGTCGACCGGATGATTGGAGTGTTGATTGAGATGAGGATTCGCGGGATCGTCATCGCTGCCAAGGAACATAGGCCTAAGTTGAGATGCAAGCTCATCTCTCGTCCACTCTTTTTTGTCCGGCGGTAACGCGAGACATGGCGGCAGCGCCGCCAGCTTTGCATCACCGTCAGGATAAGGAACATTTAAATAATGGACTAATACCACGTCCGGATTCTGCAGTAACCAATAGCAACGCCGATGAAATGTTGGCAAAATTGCCGAATGCACGTAACAACCATAAATGCATTCCACACCTTGAACCTGTTATTAACAAAAAAATCAAATGATAAGTCAGCATAAAGTTTAGACAAGGTAATTTGTTGGCTTATTATGTATCTTTCACTCTATTAGATTGAGTATTACTTACTTTTAACTTCATGTGATCTTCCCTCGTTGTTTTTCCATCTTTCCTCTTTTTCCAGCAATAACCGTCTCTCCGGTATCGTACTTTTTTTCTTGAATATAGTAACATAGAGCCACTTCGTGGCCGCACCTTTACCTCTCGACTTTGCCATTCTGCATGCCGTTGAAAGCTGATTAAAATCGCAGCAATCTCCTGTAAACAAGAAAATGTTTTGTTTCTTTTTTAAGTGCCTCTTTTCTTTTGCTCGCCCCCTTCGCACTTCCTTTTGTATACTTGTAAACTCCATTTTCACGATTATTCGCAAATATTTATGTTAAGCGTTTATTATCCTTGTTCGTTTGCACGCTATTTTCTGTTCTCATAAATATAACGCAATGTCATTACAAACGATAATTTAAACGTTCATATATGACAAACAATTGACTATATATCAAACTTTTATCCGATTATTTCTATTATTTTTAGACTGTTCACGTCAAAGTGTATGAAGTAACTAAGACGCATTTATCTATTTATAAAATTATTATTAGTGACATTTTGTTAAATTATTTCTTTTAAATCTTAATAGAAGCAAATTGAGTTAAGGATTTGAGTGGTATCTGTTAAATCATACATTGCATATTTGACTTGGATAATGAGAGAAAGTCCCTTGACGAAATAATTGCGAAATTGTACAAGCATGCTGTTAAATTACAATATGAAAATCGCAGTCATCATGGGTATATAGTAGGAATCAAAGCTACATACGAGTCGTAGCTATTGGCCGTAAGCACCACGTGACTCGAGCAAGCCAACTTCGGTATGGCAGTATTGATTGGGCAGAATGCGACGAGGCGAGGCACCGTTTCATTCATGTCGAGTTGCACGGTGTCTTTAACCAAAAGCCTCTGGCTTTTCGATATAAAAACACTACTAATACAATTATGATGAAAGCCGATACTTTACGTAACGCTAAGGTTAATATATGCATTCTCAATCGGATAATTCCCAGTGTCGAGTGGAATAATTTAGTTTGAATTGATTTTCAATTCCAAAGCATTAATAGAATTAATGTTTAATTCAAAAGTTAATACAATAATATGATATGACGATTTCTTATAAACAGTACAGTGATTAGAATAACTTTTTGGAGAGTATTCAAAGTTAAGTTTGACAATCGAATTTTTACGTTTTTCGTGTCTTGTGCAACAAAATGAAAACATTTTTGGAATATAATATTTTTATTATGGAGTTGCAACTTATTTCATAATTTATTGGGTGTTGGATAGTTTATCTAAATGCATAAAAGAAAATAATCGGGTCAATGAAAGTAACTGTTAAAAATGAGGTTGGATATAGCATTGAAATCAATAATTAAAATAAAAGTTATATCTTTATGTTTAATGAAATGCAATTTTTAGCATTAAAAGTTTTGCTATTTTTTCAGAAGTTGTAAAAAAATTTTTTTACGAATGTCAGAGAAAGTTTAAAAATCCAAACTTTTCAAACATATTCAACACTTTTTGCATTTAACATATTCATATTTTCAACTTTTTCAGACATATTTTCAGACATTTTTTCCCTTATCAAAGTTAAGCAAGTACGTCACTTAACTTTATCGTCAATTGCCACAAATGTATAAAAAAATGTAAGTTATAAATGTTTTCCTTCAATAAGAATCGATACTTTTGTTGCAGAAAACATTTGTACATTTACAGAATACAAAAGGTCTCTGCATAAGGATGAAAAGAGAAAAATTTGTTCGCCCAATTGGCGAAAAATAGCACATTATTGATTCGTTTTGTTTATACGACATAAGCAAAATCCGACTTGTCTTCTGTGTTCACCTCGCTTGAAGTGCAATTTCAACGTACGCCCCTTCCGTGGATTTGGCTCTCATCCTGCATATCTAAACTCTCCTATTTTATTCCAATCCACACTTATATCTGTCTATTTCAAAAGAGGCCACTCGTTTCTTAGAAAATATTCACAAAATTTCCAGCCCTTAATACTACTCCAGTGCAAGGAATTTCACGGTGCCATCAGTCAACGCAGATTGATTTACGATATCAAAATAGATTTTCATAAATCTTTTCTAAACATTAAACAGATTTTTGTTATCCTTAAAACTTTGTCTTCTTACATTATTATTCTTTTTTTAATGTATATTTTAAACAATTTATAACTAAAATTTATCTGTTAAAATTATTTATATTTATGTTGAAATCTGACCCTGAAGAAGGCAGAAATTGCGAAATAAAAAGGGAACAAATGTTTACTGAATCTTTCAAATGACACGTTATTAAAATGAAAAGAAGAATAAGGTGGAATAAAAAGGACACTCGGGGTTGCAAACGAAAAGCGCATCTGAAACGAGACAAAAGACTGTCCTGTTCTCGTGATTCTTATTTGGCCAACCTGTAGTATAAGGTCTCGCCATCTTCAGTCCCCTACAATTCCCAAGAAGATTTCGGACGTGGCCGGGATATAAATATTCTCCACGGAGAAATGCAACGAGACAAATGACAGGAGGAAAGATAAAATATTTAATCTTCTTGAACGTGAATCGTATTACAATGCAGTTCTTGTTTGCATTATAAGTTTTCAAAGTACTAAATCAAACAAAAAAAATCATAATAAACTAAGCAGATTCGTCGCGATCGAATAAATTGCTAACGACGAAATATGGATTTTATGACTTTGACAATAACATTTTCAAGTATGATTTATTATTTTTCATAAAATATTGATAAAATATTGTCCGTTCTTCCTTTTATACTACAATATTTAATCACATTTTTTACAAACAATTGCGATTAACTAGTCGATACAATTCAGATTATAATAATTAGTATGAAAAATTTATAAAATGATTTAAATAATTAGTAACATATATTTTGATTATAGTTGGTTGAAAACAACTATTTATAGTATCCATTTAACAGAAGCAAAAATCTCAAGTGGTCAAAGTGATTCGTATGATTGCGAAAATAAAGACACTTGGACGTTCGTTCGAATGTGGATTTTCTTTATTCCATCAGCCTGTCGGCATTTTCGTCTTCGCTCAGACTGTGATCCTCGGGAGCATTACACGAACGTGTCTCGGATATAAATGCTTGGGAGAGCTGTAAGAACAGAAAAGAGCGCACGAAGGACGAGAGATTTCTAATTAAAAGAAAAAATAAAGAAACACAATTTCTGATCAATATTATTGTTCAAAGACATGTTTTAATTATGCGTAATCAATTGTTTAATTGAAAAGCTAATACTTCGTGTTACCGAAACAAATTCAACTGTCCATCATTTTATATCAATTTGAACTTTAGTTCAATGTAAACTCGATCGTTCGACCTTTCGCTTAATCTGAAATCAATTTGACTTTGTGTCTGTAACTTTTCTAAACTTTGATAGTTCATACAAGAATAAAAAAAACAAATAATTAATAAACTGATAAAATATAGCATTTTGTCGGAATAAAAAAAAAATGTTTGAAAAATTATGTGCATTTTCCTCTAAGTCATAATTATGTCCAAGTGATTAAAACCAGGGCAAAGATATAAGTCATAAAAGGATGAAAGAAAAGAGAAGAGAAAGACGATGGTTATATATTAAAAGCGACATTTCTGCACCTTGCAAAATGGGTCAGGGGGCATACGTACACAGATATCGACTAGCGTTCGAAACACGTCGTATTTTTACTCGATCACGTATAAGTTTGTCGCAAATGTAGCCACGTGAATGTTAAGCACCAAGGACATACGAAGTGGATCCTCCAGAAATATGCGAAGTCACGAAAAAGAGGGTCCGTGATAACGTATGACTCGAAAACCGCTCGTTTGATTTATTTTCTCATAATGAGATATAATGATTTCACACGGCACGAAAGAAAGATAACACAACGATGAAGGCAAAGGAAGAAAGCCCTACAAATTCAATGTATTTTCTACCGTGACCGGTGAACAAAATGATATGCGTTTTAGGCCAACATTTTCGTGATACCTCCATTCGTGCAGTTCATTCTCTTAATTTTATATCCAGAAATATAATTTGAGCATAATATCAAATGTAATTTTCTTATTACAGAGTCAAAGCTGTTTGAAGTATCACTTGTTATAAAAAATGGTTAAATTATTTTTTCATATTTGACTTCGTAGAACAACATGTTACATTATGTACGTATATATGATATTTTATGGATGACGTGTGAATTGGAAAGGTCTTATTAAGCAAATTGAAATGAAATTGAAATTCCAAAATTATATAAAATCGTTACTTCCAAGGAATTTATATACGCAACCTCACTAGACACGACTGTTGTAATAACTTAAAAAAAGTTAATAGTTAGTTTTGCCAGATCAAGTTATTTGATAATGACTAAGGTTATTTTAAATTGTAATTATACATATAATACTAATACAACTTTATATATATATATTATATTTGAATTTCAATTCAACTAATTCCATAGATAAGGCATTTATATTGCAATTTTTGTACCATTTTAAACAGTAAATGTCATTCTATTTTTTTAATATACAGAATACAGAATTATTTAGTATTTCTATTTATTTCTTAATTTTGTGTTACTTAAATACTGTATTTATTGCTTTTTATTTTAAATGATGAATTCAATCACTATTTCATTTGATATTTTATTAAAGTATACTGACTATTCTTGTATATATAATAAAAATAGATTAAACTGACTAATTTTAGCCAGCTTTAATGTTATACGAAACAAAACGATAACTTGATTGAATAATTATATCTCGAACGACATTGCAATTGAAAAGGTTAGATTTTGGAAAGAAGTAAGCGAAATAGTGGCTGCGTTTCCTGCACACATCCGAGTACGGGTTTCCGAAGAGATTAAGAATCTTTTATATATTAAAGCTTTTCCCTTAAAAAGGCATGTGTCTGCCAAAACGATAGATTTCACGATTCAGCATCCGGATTTGAACTTGGGCAACGCGATACGTTTCCCGTCCCTTGCATTCCCCAGGAAACGACGTGTTCTTGTTGATTTACGTACACGTGGGATTGCTGTATCAACTATTCTTCGAATATTATCGCACCAACTTTCAAGGCGACAAGTTATCAGTGAAATTCAATATATTTTCATACAACAGTTGCGCGTCTTCCTTCAACGAATCCCACTGTTAGCGAAGTTTCGCGAAACTCACAAAAACTTCAATTTATCATAGTTTCGCGACGAGAACTTTGCAAATCACGATTGTATATTTTATACATTACCACAATTACCATCAGCGATTTGTTTTTACTGACTAAGCTAAGGCGAATCGAATTAATTATCTGTCATTATTCCGACCTTTAGTCCAAGAAACATATTTCCTTCGTTGACGCAGAAATTTGTTCCAATTTTGTCCGAGATATTACGATGTTTCGAAGTCAAAAAGACATTCATATAATTTGTTATAAAGCACCGTGAAAGTTATGAAGATATTATGTTATAAGAAATTAATGAATTTATAATTTCATTTATGCATGTTAATTAATTAATGTAAAATAACGAAGTTTCTGAATATGAAAAATACACAGAAATACTTTTCGGAACATTAAATGTTTATTTTATAAATATCTATAGGTGTCTGAAGTTTGATGTAACTTTCTGAAAAGTAATAATGTTAAGGAAGATCTAATTGCCTTTTGAAATGAAGAAAATGGTTCTTTGTTTTTTGTAGACGAGGTGATACATCACCTGAAGTGTAACCTCCTTAAAATTGTTGACCTGTTTAAAAGTTGCGTTAAAAATTAAAACCATTTAAAAGTACATTCTAAGTTTGAATTTCTTGTTAAAACCAATAATTAAGAAAGTTACAACAACCATTATTGTTATTTCATTTGGCATTTTCATTTAAACTTTAATCAAAAAAACTTTCATCGGTTAGTTAAAAAACATAATGAAGAAAACTTATAAACGAGCAACGTAAGTGTATCAATATTTTAATAAATATAAAAGATGCAAAATGTTCCGCATTTTTTGTACAAAATTTAAACAAAACAGCACAAAAAAGAAGAACCTAATGTCTTTTATTTCAATTTCAAATAACTAAAAGTCTAATTTGTGACAAATTGTATTTTATTCCGACCAACGAGAAATGTATATAACTTTTCTCGGGTTCAAATTTATTATACAAACGAAGTTTGTTATCAAACTTTTCGTGTTCCCATAAAACAAAGACATCGTAAAATGTTTCGTTTTTCATCCGCAGAAGAACCTTGATAATAGTGCTGATGTGGTAACATGCAGTTTCGTTCGCCATTGCTATTTTAAAACTCGTGCGAATAGAGAGGCTAACTGGATGTATCATAAAAAAAAGAAAAAGCCTTCATTCTTTTCTGCTTCATTACGTGAACGTACATTTTCAATTGAAAGTAATATGTCTCCATAAAAGGTGGCAAATATCCAAATTGATCATTCTAAAACTTGGACCATCGAGTAGCAGCCAATAATAGACACATGTATCTATCTTAATATTGCACACTCAATAAAATAACCGGATGTATATGCGAAGTATACAATTTTTGTGATTTCTATTTTAATTTACAATTTTCAATTGTCTTAATTACTATAATTAATCGTAATTTTAGTTTGATGCATTTTACTGTACCGAAAAACGTTAATTTATTGAGAAAAAAGGAAGTTTCTTTTTCTCAATTTTGGAATTTTTAGATTCAAGATTCAAAATACGCAGTCATTTTTAATGTATGTTTTGGCTCAATGATAACCTGTCGAAGCCTAATATGAAATACTTTAATAATACTTTACTTGTATATTATTTGATAATTTCTTGACTGTAAGAGATTATTTTATTTAGCGTATTTAATTTGTGTTTTTAAGTATATTAAAAAGAGAGAAACAAAAAATAGATACAGGGTATAATGATGGTTTTTGTATATCGCGAAAAGAAGATATATAAAAACTAGCAGCAAATTGCGAATGTTCTGCCTAGATTAGGTGAATAGGTATCTTTTGTTTCTTTGTATCATTTATATTCAATGCTACCTTATTCACTAAATTTGCTTTTATTCTTTAACTTGGCAAGCAGTCATACTTCAGCCTTTCAATTACATAAAATGTTTCTCGGAAATTCTTTCATAAAAAGACTGTAACTACATTTATTGTCAAAAAAAGGAAAAAAAACAGACAGAGAAACGTAATTATTTTGTAATTGGAGTAAAAACGATCAATACCCGTCCAATAAACCGTAATCAATTTGACTGATATATTCCTCTTTGAATTAAGATAAGTGCATCTCTGATATGTGGTCCAATGGAAAGAACCACTTTTTGTTACAAATAAAATTGTAATGAAAAATTGATAAATGCTTCGATCTTTTAATATTAAAAATGTAGAAGATTAAAATTTGTATTCTGATGTTGTACAAAACATTTATTTATCTTATATTTAAGTTTACTTTTTTCAATTTAAAATTACGCTTTTTCATAATTTTTTTATTTTTAGATGAAAAAATACGACGATGAATACAAATGTATCGATATATAACACCTCAGATATCTTATATGTTTATGTATTTTGGCGAATGATGGGGGAGTGAGAATAGCTTTAGAAAGAGTAGATGAGCGAGAGGCCGACACAGTAGTCGCGATAATGGTCGTTGCATTGTAAGTAGGAGAGATCTTTGACACAGGCGGTTGAAAAAAATTAGCCAATTTCCGATATTCCTTTGTGGTGTCTCATGTATTATATAATGAAAAAAGCTTTTCCTTTAAACATTTTCCGATACGAATATTTCATTGGAGACTGTACGATCGTCGTCTATTGCTATGTGCTACGTACGCACATAAAGTGAGACTGAAAACCTTTTCTGAAAGGAAAACCTGATAAATATGCCGGTTGCAGTTTTTTAAAAGAATAATTAACGAGCAATATAACATTGGTTAATTTTTTCAGAATGAAAATCAATTTAATTTTGTATCATCTTATTTTTTTCATTTTATTTTTATTTTTGAAATAATTGTGTTAAAAAAAATATTATATTTATAAAAAATTATATTGAAAAATATATATTAAAAATAATAAATAAATATGGTTACAAAATCTATCTATTGCAGATATTCAATTCTGATGACTTATTAATGTAGGCAAACAGAATATAAATCGTGCGAAAAAGTTCAAAGTATAAATAGCATAGATCACGTATAAATGGGGAAACGCGATGTAAATTTGTGGCTTGGCGCATTTTTCTCGTAAGCAAGTAGTAGATCATTTGAGTAATCTGAACATTAACTTTATTTCGTGATGTCAAGTTTAAAAGCGTGTGGCGCTTTGGCGGAAGGACAGTACGGTGTTTTCTCGGGGTTATGAGTTGTGCAAAGTTTTCGTTAATGTGGCTTTGTGAAGCTTTGCAAAAGTGAACCACAAAATCCCTCTGAACTCACTTATCGCGCGCGCACTCACATATGCTGTCAGGGGCCTCAAGAAAAATAGTGTTGAAATGTAAGCAACGACGACACGATTTAGCAAAAGGGGTCAAGAAAAGATGTGAAAAAAAAGATGAAAAAAGCATAAAAAAATGTTCACAAAAAGTTGACAAAGTGAAAAAGGTATCCACGAAAAAAAACTGGAGAGGGAAAAAAGAAAGTTGCACTAAGAAACTATAATCAGTGGTAAGATTTACAAATGGTCAGACGGACTTTTTGTTTCTTTTTGTTTTCAATTTTGCTTGTTGGTTATGTGACTTGTGCGCTTCGCAAGACTTTTAAGTTCCGCGGTAGAACAAATATTCAGTATGTCGCTCAACATTCACGTGCTTCTCAACCAGCGAATAAATCTATGACCTATGCTTTTGCACAGTATACTTAGATAGATATGTATCGCAATATGGCACGATAACTTCACATTACTTACGAAATATAATGTCGACGGTACCAAGTACTCGAACAATTTATCATTAGCTACAATTTGTTTTTGCTTTCAACTTTTAATCGCTCGACCTTGAAATCTTAATTTTATTCAAATATTCGCTAAAACGAACGCAAAATGCAACTTTGTCTTTTTTTTTGCTTTTAATTGTATTTAATTTAATAATTTATTTAAAAAGGAAAAATGTTAGAAATTGTTATAACTCTTCATAAAATGAATAATTTAATAAAAAGGTTGATTAAAAACAATTAGAGAATTACACAAATAAAGAGAGTAATAAAAGTACTTATTTCACTTAATAACATTTCGTAAATTAAGTACTTTTTTAATTAAGGTAAGTAAGATTTATTATCTAGAAATAGATAAATTTGGTTAAATATAAATATTCTCATATAAATTGTTATATTTTAATAAAG
Organism: Gryon sp. ZL-2020; assembly: GCA_022817425.1. Classification (NCBI taxonomy): domain Eukaryota; kingdom Metazoa; phylum Arthropoda; class Insecta; order Hymenoptera; family Scelionidae; genus Gryon; species Gryon sp. ZL-2020. Next base: position 21,603 of record JABFPJ010000338.1, on the reverse strand, counting down.
CAAACAAAAAAATAACTGCGAAAAAACAAACTAAATGCATTGAAACAAGTTTTGTTGGTGTTTCGTTCCGTAAATTTGATTATACATAAAATAAAATAAAAACCATTTTCATATGAATATTCTCTGTATGCGGTGAAAAATAATTGTTAGTTTTTTGTGAATGTTGTTTCTCTGTAATAAAGAACATACATTTCACCATTACAATGAACTAAACATGTCAAGAGTTTTATTGAATGCAGTTCAATTAAACGTACTTGAAGGTGAAAATGTAAACAGCCGGACTGAATTGCACTTAAAATGAAATTCCAAAAACGCTATTTATCAATTTTTCATTCAGTTTATAAATTGTTGTAGTTTAATACTGTCGAGAACAATATCTAATTATTCAGTTCAAAAATTGGAAAATGTATTCGATGTATTCAGCGTATTTCTTGTCATTAAAATTGCAAAACACATACAAAATATAGGTTAAAATTAAAAACTTCCTTCAATGCAATTTAAACATTTTCATTAACAAAAAACTCTTTAATCAATGATTAAAAGTGAAAACAGAATATAATTGTCGAGCAAAATACCAAAATTGGTTTATGTGAAAACAAAAACTGCTAAGTTTATGTTATTATTTTGTAGTTTCTTAAATTACTCGATTATTTGGGAAAATAATAAGAAACATTTAGCAGATTTAAAATGTTCTGCAGTTTGTTCAGTGATTTCTTTTTAATTGAAAGCGGAAAAAAGGAGATTTAGAATAGCGAAGAAAGATGATTGGAGTGACGCAATTGACCTCATTAGTCAATCTAATTTCCGTGATACGTCATGTAGCGTATATTCGAGTTGAAGTAAGAAACAGCGGCACCATGTGCTATCCCTGTTCTAATTCAGAGTATCGCCAACGGCTGAACTTTCCTCTTTGAGCTTCACACGCGACGGTACGGAAGCTCATTAATCTCCGAGCAAACGACAGAGAGGAAGTCGGTCGGTATAGAATAAGAACGAAAACTAGAGATAGAGAACCGGGTTTCAAAGTCGACGACCGTTTGATACAAGTTAAGTACATTTTAAAAGACTCGCTCCAAGCTATTATTCAGTTTTTATCGTCATCCTTTATAGGAAACAATCTTTACACGTTTGAGTCGCTGTAAAAAATATGCCAAACTGTCACAATACTTGAACTAAACAATTCACACTACATTGGATTAGTCAAATTACAAAACTACAAATTCTGTTTGATTGACAAATATTTTTCTTATTAATTATTGTTGTTGAAAAACATTATGGTTATAACAATTACGTGTAACGATTACATTGTAAAAGACGGTCCACATAATAATTATTAATATTTACGAAATTGAAGATAATTAGTGATGATTGAATTTTGAATGCGAACGGTCCATTATTGTTTAGTTTAATGATCATCATGAGCGACTGAATTATCCATTTCCAATAATAATGATCATTACTAATAATGCCAGTACTTGATGACTTTTTGCTTGCCAATAATGATTGAATTATTATCTTCCGTCAGAAGTGATGACTCATTTTTAAACATTATTAGCTGTAATATTTTTTACATTAATTTTGCGTAAAAATTATTGTAGATATTAAAAATTATTAATATAACTCATATTAACCACTAATAATAATTGAAAATAAGTGTATCATTATTAATTGACTATAAAAATAGATTTATTTATATATATTATGTGTCAAAGGATTGACTCACAGCTACACTCAAAACGACATCTGTGATTTTACAGTACATTTTCCAGTTAATATCACTTTAAAATAACACAAAAAAATGTATTATTACAGTATTTTATTTGAAATGTACATTATTTAAATTAAAAATACAGCTCTACTGTGAAATCTATTAAGAATTAAAATATAGAAAGTAAACTTACTGTAATTTTACAATGTAAAGTTTTGAATGTACACGTAGGACAAAGATACATTAAAAGTTAATGGTTTTTAAAATATTAACTAGTGCAAATTATCGTAAAATTTTTACTGAAATTTTCCAGTAAAAAATATTTTTTTCATGAGTATAGATTTGTCCGTGAATTATAGAGCGGTATAGTAAATTTTAAAGTAACTTTATTTTTTGTGTTGTAATTATGATTTTTAATATTAATATATTCATTATAAAACCATTATAAGGATATAATATATAGAAACATAAAAATCATCATTACACTGATGCAAATGATTCTTATTTTATTTTTATTTTCAAAATAGTTTATTATTTTACAGTCTGCTCGAGATGAAATTTGTATACTAATTATCACAACACAGAATTAATTTCTGTTTGTTTGAATGTTCGTCAAATCATGTACAAAGGCTAAACCAACGTTGAAATAAAAGAAGTTGCTCATTATCATTAGCTTAATCACGATACCAAAAATCCGTTGGCAGAAGTATAATTGAAATGTAAAAGTCAAAGCGTTAAAAATATGTTTTGCGTAACTAGAAAAGAAAGGAGCGTTGAAATTAAGCGTAATTGTGGCATATGCGCGCGTCATATATTTTCCGATGTTCCTTTTCATGAAAATTTCCGACATTCAGCCATAGAAAACACAGTAAGTCTAGTAGAATGCTGCGTGTAAAGAAATTAATTTGAATTTTCCTCGCGAGCATGGTTTGTGCCCGCTGTTGTGTACTTTGCTCGCAAAATAATACCAAGTGCAATCTTGCACTTTCAAAGAAATAAGGGCAACGATAATTACAACAGCATGAATAATGCAAGAAATATTTATTATGCAAGTTACATTCGATGTTTTTTCTGCGAACGTGTTATGTATTTTTTAGTGATGTATGTATTTAGTAGCGCGTCTTTTCTTATGAAAGCTCACTTTTGCAATTTACTAATTACCAAACATTCCGTTCCGTTCTTTCTTTTCTTCTTTCTTTTGCCAACTTTTCTGCTTTACATATGCGTGATAATAATTTTTTCTATCTCTATTTTGTTCTAATTAATCAATATTATGTTACCCATTTTATTCCCATTTACAATTACATTTTATGATACACAAATGTTATGTAAAGAATTTATAAAATGTGGTTTTTATGCATCCTTAAAGAGAGAAAAAAAATTGCTTCAGCATTTCCAGTTGAACTATAAATAAGAATGTCGTTGAATATTGCAATTATTGAGATGATTTATTCGATGGAATTATTTAAAAAGCAATTATTGTACTTTTTGAAAATTATACTTTTCGATGGTACAAATTGAGTAGAATCGATATATAATATCAAAGCGTAACGTCGTTGGAACATCGAGTGGAGAGTTTTGCATTTTAATTGAATCTGTAAGTGTCATTTTAAATTTAAATTAAATCCCAATATTGGATTTTTGTTTCAACTTTGTGCATTCACATATTTACATTTTTCTTGTAATTATTAATTGTTTTGTCTACTAAAATTTATGCAAAAAGTCTATTATCATTACTGAATTATTATACTATAAGTGTTTTTTATCAAAATTGTATTTTAAAATTCCATCTGCAGTATTAATAAACACATTTTATCGACAATCTAATAGTAAATAAAGAATAAGAACTATATATTTAAAAATATTAAATTAAACTGTGTTATAGCAATCTTATTTTTAACAATATTTATCCTCGTGTTTTGTTTTTATTTCATGGAAGAATTAACTATAACAATAATACTAAAACTGATAATAACAATAACAATAATAATAATCAGAATAATACTGCACGTTTTTATTTTACGTTAACTTGAATTACGTGAGTAAAATTGGAAGTCAAAAACATCTATTCCTTTAGTATTAGTTAGTTGGTAAACCTGTCGATTAACGTTCTCAGTGAAATTCAATGAAAGGAAATTCTTGAGTATTTTGACCTCGTGAAAATAAACCTGATGTCGAACTTTGGCGGTTCAATAGTCTGACAGTCCGAACCTCAAATATTTAATGAATTTCAACTATATATATAATGAGCAATTATATTTGTCGAGGATTATTATTCGGATTTCAAAATTTGTCAAAACTAAATTCCCGATTAAAATTCGCAGAATTGGAATTATACCATTTTTATTTAAACGTTATTAGAAAACTGATAAAACTACTTAACGTTTTTAAAATTAGTACTCAATAGTCATGTGAACATTTTTAGATGTTTTGATTAGGCGCTGCCTAATAACAACTAAGTTCACTTAATAGCGCCTAATCAGATGGGCTAGTTAGAACCATTCTCTAAACAGCATTACATCTCTATCAAGTAACTATATAGTTTTCCGTCAAGGCACTTCACATTTAATAAAAGGAACCATTTACTGACGTTAAAAATGTGCGAAACACAGTTTTTGTTGTTTTATTTGTATACTGAGCCAAAAATTTGGTACTACTAACTATATATCGAATAGTGATTTTTGTTTCTTACTATTTTTAAATTTATATTACAACTTATGAAATATAATTACTGTATCCAAATAATATAGTCTTTTTAACTATAATATTTTATTAATTAGTAAACGATTGACTTTTGTTCTTGATGAAAAACAAAACATAACCAATCCTCACACCATCTCGAAACTAATTTCGAGCATTTAAGCGCTCTGTCTCGTTTTTTTTATTAATGTTGCAATAAAGATAAATTGTGGACGTGATAATTATTTATTTATGGTTTAATCTTTAAAGTATATTTTATACAGTTATATTTATAATCTTATAAATGTCATTTTGTATATTTGAAATTATAATATTTTATATTAAACATAATCTAAAAAATATGGTTGTAACAATTATTTTTTATAGTAAAATTAATAAAATAATTTAGTTAATTACGAATCTTACTATATTTTATAGTTGTAATATTTTTTTTCATTTAAAGTATTTCCAATTATAATTTTGGTTATTTCAACCACAACTATTATTAAACTAACTATAAATATAGTTCTTGTAACAATTTTTGTTTAACTATATTTTTATGGTAATAACAAACATGAAAATTTGCCTCAGTGTATATTGAATTGATTGTTTATGTCATACCGCATTCGTCATTAATGACGATGACAAACATTTTTTACAATCCAAACAAAAGAATAAGTTGATTTTCAGCAAGTACATTTGGTAACATTTGTAACACGTTCAAGCGATACTAAGCTAATTAGGTCAAAAATCTATCGAGCACGTTTGCCTGAGCATGAAATTCTTAACGATATCAGCAAATCGATAAAAGTTTAACGAACATTTAGCCTATGAACAGTAACAATCCTTAATGTTTCAGGCAAAGCTTATACATTCTCGGTCGAGCACAAAAACTCGGGGCAAAATCTTATTTTGCCGTGATTGCGAATTTCACGCAATTGTGCAAAAACGAACGGAATATAGGAAGGCAAAAAAACAAGGAATGAAAGACCAACAAAGAAAAGAAGATGCGCAATAATAAAGTACACGAGAGCGCCGAGTCGAAGTTTGATTCCGTTGATTCGATGGAAGTGGATTTAGGAGGAAAGGTAAGCAACGCCAAAAATCGGGCATTGCGAAGTCAGGTCGTCTCTGAACTCAACTCTCTGAACTCAACTCGGGCGAGCTCGCTTGCTCCAGCTATTGATCGGGGGCCGACCGGGGTCAGAGCAGCAGTGGACTACATTGGTACACGCTCTTTCTCTTCCCTGTGTATACGCGAGTTGGGTACCTCGTGTACGTTTCTCACACATACAATACACATACATACGTGCACACAAATAAACATATATACAAAGAAATAGGCAACATTTCTGTGCACACATGCAAGCGTGTATCCCATTTTAGGGACCCATTTTTAAATATCAAATCCTTTAAAATGAGACACTTTCTTTTATATGTGCATATGTGTAAGTATATATCTGCCTATTAGTAAAGCGCCGAAACAGTTCGTAAATATATTCAGTAGGTTGTATCATAAAAAAGGGCACCAGTTAACTTAAAAAAGCCAACACGTTCGCTTGTTGTTCCATCTCCCTCGGATGTATACACACAAAGTGGACGATCATCTCGCTTTCTCCCGCACTGGTCTTTGGGATATTCGGGCACCTTCCCTCAAGCCTCTTTACGGATTAAAGAGCCACGGACGATTCCGTGTAAAAAGCGAAATTGCAGCTGGTAGCGAATTCCGATAATTCCTTCTGCTAAATGCTGGAATAACAGAGCTCCGGAATTATAAAGCTTGCAAGTGGAAAAACGAAAAAGGAACGAAAAAGAGAAAAGCACAAGTGCAACAAAAAAAGATGACCACGTGCTTGGCCGTCTCGCGAGTATTGAGAATTTCGCTTGGCGGAAACGGCGATTCAAAAACAACTAAGCAAAAAAAGGGTGAACCAAAAAAAGTTAGATAATAATTCGTTGGGGTTTAATTAAAGGCCACTTTCACCTCGATGGATATTAAACTGTCCGATGATTATGGGTCGTCGTGGAAACCCCTTTTGTTTGAATCGATTTTCGTGTTGAATCTCTCTCTTTCTATCTCACTCTATCGGTACGACGTGATTTTTCTGCCACGAAGGACTGTCATGGGATGAGCGGGAGAAAAAGAGATGAAAAAAGAAGCTTTTAAAAAAGCATTTCAACGTTTACTTTCGAAATTAATGGATTATACGTTCGTTGACTATTCAACTTCTTCGCTGGTCAAATTCAGATTTTCTCGCCTGAGAATAAGGCTTTTGATTTATAGGACTGTCGTAACTTATAATGTATGTATTAACGGGATATATCTACACAAATCTATATCTTGTGTGTCATTTTTTTGAACTTTAAATTAACTTTGAAAATCTTCTTTAGATCTCCTCTTTAAGCATGTTCTATATATGAGTTCCTCAACATTCTTGTACTTATATTTTAAATTAATTGTTTCTATTCAAAAAAGTCTTCAATTAAAGACAATTCCCATTTAGGTTATAATAAATGATGCTTAATTAGCACATCTCTATCCTTTGTTCTAAGATAATGTTCTAGCCTCAGGAGTCTAGATTCGAATTTCCTTCTACTTAGTTTAACTGAGAAATAATTATTTAATCCCTCTTAGTTGGAAGTTTATAAATCGGATATAATCACTAAATATACTCAAATACAAAGAAAATACAATAAATACAATTGACATTAGATAATAAACATCGATCCAATGTTTGTAAGCAAAAAACATCCAATTACAATATTCTCAAAGGTAAATATCAAACAGTTATTCAATTATCAAAACATAGAAATGTATCAAATAATTGTCAAATAATTTAACACGTGATCGGTTTCATGCAATCAGCTGCTTAATTAACGTGTTCATTTTGCAAGGTCATAAAGTTTGTAAATACAATTACAATATCATTTCAACTATCAGATTGGTACCAGTTAGAGAAAATTCGGACACTTTAAAACAAGTCAAACATTTTGGCATGAATTATACTTAAAAAAAGGAATCATTAAATAATCGAAATTTCTTTTAACTTTGTAACCATTTCTTCCTCCAAATTAATGTAACTGTAAAAGTTTTTCTAAAACGAAAATTGATGGCAACAGTTCTTTTCATTTATTCAAATAAATCATATAATTTTATTGCAAAAACCACTGCCAATTTATATTCTCCAAAAAACTTTTTACGTCATTCTTATATATCATTCGATTTTAAATGAAGTCGTTTTAAATATAATATTTATGTATACACTTGCAGTTCACGTAATGTGCTAAGTTTATAACTTTTCAAATTTATGCAACCAATGAAAGTTGCATAAACATGATGGGGTTTACAAGTTTCATATATTATAAGGAACTTAATTTTACAACACACCAATAGTATTTTTATTTCTAGTTTGGTCAATGCCCTAATCATTCTGTGTATATAAATAAGACACAAAGTTAATTTACATTTTCATAAAACACGTTTTTATTCGTATATTTTATTAAGAATGTTAAAAAAAGTTGTTATAAGAAAAGTTATATGGATCTGTAATGATAATGTGGATAATCAAAATTTGATAAAAGACTTACCTCGTTTGTATTCCATCGGTGCCTCTGTGTGGGGAAATGCTCGGCGCGTGGTAAGGTCTCCAAATTTTCCGGGAGTTTTATTGGATCGCCATCTTGAAAAAACAGAAAGAGAGAGAAAAAATAAACGAAAATCAATCAGCGCAAAGTATATCTAAACGAAAACATTTTCTGTTGTGCGTAATAATACTTTTCTATTATTTCATTAACATTTATTATTTGTAACATTTCTCGATAATAAGTACAAGAAAGAGGAGCAAAGAAGAACAAGAACATCGACCACGATAACTAAATGCTGCATTTTTCTTATTTGGCAATGAGCCCAACAAATTAGAATTTTAATTCTATTTTATTCGTCGATAGCATGGAAAAAGTTGGCGCTCCTTCTTTCTTGTCATCCACGAAATGTTATTCTTTTATTTTTCATTCATACTTTTCCAACAATTTCGAGTAAAAACATGCGATAATGTAAAACAAATATCACTTTTAACATCCGTTTTAACCTCAAATTGATTTATACGTTTTACTATTCGCATAACTTGATAACACATTTTTTATACAAACGTTTACGAATAAAACTAAGTAGACTAATGTTTATGAAAAACCTTCTTTTTAGAAAATAGACACATTGTTCTAAACTACCTTCGCTAATAATAGAAAAAATATTCTACAAAATATTTGTTTAATATTTTTTAAACAAAAACCAAATTTATATGTTAACAAATTTTAACATTTTATTACTAAAATATGTACAAAAGTAAAAATGTAAACACTTTTTCTTCCTCTTTTTAACTTTTTAACATTTTGAGAATATTTTTTTACTTCATTAAAAATGATATTTTTGCAAAATATTTTATCAAATATCATACAGAATAATAAATAAATGTATTTCATGAAAATGATTACCTTATCATGATGATATCTAAATAAAATATAAAATCACGACGCGATAAATAAAAAATACATATCAATGTTATTTATTTTCTGATTCATATTAAGAATTAAAGCAGTATCAAAAAACACGCCAGGCAAAAGTTTGCAAAATAACCTGTCGAAATAACCTTCTGAAATCACGTTGACCCTGTTACATGTTGAAATGTATCACTTGACTGTATCTGTCGCTCGCAATCGGATAAATTTTAACAATCGCTAGCCAAACGAAGTGGGTCAACGAAATTTCGTTCAGGTTCACCAAAGACGTGAGTTAAATTACGCGCAAAACAATATCACATAGCATGTAAAACGATAAACTGACGAAATTTTCTTTCCTCACAATCAGACATATTGTCTCATAAATAACTTTACAACTTCATCAAAGTCGTTTCGTTTGAATAAAAACGAATTTTTCGGCATGTCTATATCTATACAATTGACTATCTCGTCCAAGTTTACTTTACTTACATTTGAATATTACCTACATTTATTCAATATCGAACATTAAATAATATAATCTTTTATATATTACAAAAGCGGACTTTATATTTTTCTAAGAGAAAAAGCATTCAGTTTTTCAACAAAAAAAGAAGATACAAATATTTTTTTCAATGAAAGCCTACTTTCGTTTGTATAAAAATGTTAAAAAGATTTCTGCTTTTTGCAGTGTATACTTTTTCAATAGAATAATTTTGAAAAGAATTTTTTTTCTGTATTCTTATTTTGATACTCTACATGAAAAATATATTTTTAACATTTTGTTGATGTAAATAAATTTGAAATATTAAAATATTCAATAATATTATATATTTCCCCTAGTGGAAATCGATCGGGCTGTAATGTTGCTCTAACGTAATGCATTGATATGGAACTGATCAGACGACGTTACAGCCAATCGATTTCTACTAGGGACACTATTTAATTAATGTATAATAATTGAATTTTTTGCACTTATACTTAAACTATGGAAATACTATTCTTATCAAAAAATTTGTCTAAAATAAAACAAATCTACGTAGTCGCTTTTGTATATCGAACTTCATTATCTTAATAAATATATTTTTATCGTCTAAAAACGTGCAGGAAGTTTATTCAAAATGTACCACTGCAAATTGTTTATACAAAAATTGTAAAATTGTCCAAATTTTGATTATCTGCCAAAAATATAAAAGAGTTGATAAATATTTTGTTAAATGAAAAAAGCAATTTAAATCGTAAATACAAATAAAAGTACCCGTTATTTTATACCATTTACTTTTGTGATATATTAACTAATTTTTTATTCAGTTAAAAGGAGAATTATAAATTACAGAGTTACATGCTTATATGAAAGGTAAAAAGCAAAAGTATTGATAATTTGAATATACTTTATTATTATTTATTATATAAATTTCATATACACAAAAATTGAAAAGAAACAATCGGAAAAGCCATTCATGCTTCAAACAAAACTGTTTCCTAAACCTGTTTATTCGCATACTCAGTTTGAATAAAAGCAAATGCATAAAGTTAAAAAAAAGAGAAAAATAAAGGAGATCGAATATTACAAATGCTATTAAGAAAAAGCTATAATTCCCACGTGGTTGGGGATGTATTAAAATATTATTCAATTTATACTAGCGAGCTTAACAGGATTCTGAAAAAAGATACTGAATACGAGATCCTGCACAAAATCGCCAACTGCAAAAGCCTTTTTTGGTTTAATAATGATCAATAATAGTTTATTATTGTTATTATCATTAATTAAGATCGAGCGAAATAAGAAAAAGCCAAGTTTCTGAAACAGAGTCTAATGTTCGTAATTTGTCTATACAGCAAAGAAGAAAACAAACTGTTATAAAGCTGTTAAAATAAATAACTGTAGAAAGAAAGAAAATGTACACCCAGAAAAATATGGATGGTTAAGGAAACATTGTTCAATTATCCAAGTGAAACAAATAAAGTTAATTAAACAAGACTGGCAAGAAACACGAACTTGTTTATCCAATATCTTCGCAGACTTTTGCTTGCTTTAGTTTTCTTTACACGTGTACATAGACCTGCCCGAAAGAATGATTTTTGTGTCTCCAATAGACTCAGACTTACCTTCTTAAATCTGTCATTTTTTCATTTGATATTGAATACTAATCAGACTTTGTCAACTTTTATTAATACTTTAGATAGTCTGGAGAATTTCAATATATAGAATTAAATTCAAACTCAAATTCATTTTGGATAAAATATTATTAGTATTTGGTTTCAATATCTATTACTTTAGCAACATTTAAGCTTTAATTTGCAACTTTTTGAAAAAAATTTACTGTTTTAATGACATTTAATGACGTTACTATGCTCTCATAAGTTAATCTTAAACTAACTAAAAATAATTATAAAACTTATTAATTACTTCTAGTAATTATAGATTTAATTACTAGAAGTAATTAAATCTATACACGTTTGTAACATATTCATTTACATATCACATATATGTTAAAATATTTATATTACTGGAGAATTAAGCAATTAATTAATTACAAGCTTAAATTAAATCATTATTTATATATGTTTTAACATAATTATTTGACATAGATCTGATTATAATCCAGTTGGAGTTCATTGTATAGAACACTCTCTCTATAAACACGTATTACTCAGTGATTGCCTAAAACTGTCTCTTGACAATTTTCAGCCAATGTTTGAATTACTTAAGTGACCGCTTACTATACATGTGTCTCCTATGCATATTTCTCTAAAAATTATTCATGTAATATAATCATACAATGATTACATCAAAATTATTTTATGGAAAGTTTATTGCTAAATAAACATTTTGTAAAAGATTGAATCAATTCTTGCGCTCTTGAAAATTAAATCAGATTTACTATAATTCATAGCAATATAATGTATCTCATTACATTTTAAAAAGTTTATTTTATCCTTTTAAAAAAAAATATATTTATTATATTTTAGATAAAATTTTAATACATGAAATGTCACAAGGTTTAAATGACTTAATTTCATCTACATTACATTTATTATCAAATCATATCAAAAATTAATCCAAAAATTGTTCAGATACAGTTTTGATAAAAAAATGCTTGAGCCCAATTCGGGATGTGTTTACAGATCAGAGAGCAAACGATGAACAAGTAGAAAAAATCATTCTTCCGTTAGGGTATGAATAGCAAACAACATACATGGTTTCTGATTAAACACAACAAATGAAAATAGTGTCAACTAATAAAAAATGTATATTAACCATATTTTTTCTGAGAGCCGCGTGTGAGGCAATATTCCTCGGCAGGGAGTTTAACGTGTCAGAGTGACGTCATAGATCAGCCGTGATGCGACTGACGTCACAATGAAAACTGCCGAAGAAGTGTGTTGCACGAGTGTGCATAGCGTGCGAGAAGAATCGGAACGAAGGCAAGGAAGGACTCACTTGGGGCAAGTGGCGTCGTCGGGTAGGTCGCGTGATATACGACGCGTTGCGAATTCGCGTGATTATAACCCGCCATCGTATATGTCTGTGTGTATATGTATCTTTTTATTTTATGTCTTTGTGTTACTAAACTTGCATTCGTTACTTTTTTTCTTTTTTCGTTTTATACCGACGGCAAAATTGTTCGCGAGGACGGCTGCAAATTGACATGTACAATAATAAACGACAAAACGGCAATGGCTCTTTTATTTTTGTTATTTGACGTAAAAGCTCAATCGACGATAAGCAATCTTCGTTCACACTTGTTCATTCGAATAACTTTTGGTGTTCTGTTTCTCACTGTGTTCGTTATTTCTCTTTCTCTCTCTGTTTTCTACGAGGCACGGATTTTCTAGATTGAACCTTTTTGAAACTCATACGAAAACTTATCACATACACGAGAGTTTACGGCTTTCGAAACAAACGTCAATCAAAGATTGAGATAGAGGCTTCGCGAGCACGTGGGATCGCGTGTCGAGCATAGTCACAGTGACTGCCTTACCACACCACGCAGTCGTCACGGTCTGGTACAATTAAGTACGCTAGAAAGAAAAAAAGACAAAAAAGACGACAGAATCAAGAAACGAACAAAAATCCGACTGTGTTTTACTGAAGTCTTTGCTATTCACGGTTTTCTTGTTTGTTTGTTTGTGTTTTCTTTTTTTTTTTTTTGTTAATTTTGTGATGTTATTTTTTTGTGTTTTGTTTTTCCGATGACACACAAGCCTACAGTGCAATTTCACAATCGCATCATCTTCCTGTTTGCTCGTTATCTTCCAGGCTTCTGGCTGCTTGCATCCGTCAACTTTTGCTATCTTCTTACATCCTAAGTTACAACACTGAACCTGTCTCCTGCGAGAGACAAATTAATGTAAGACAGACACTTACACGAGAACCAACGAGATTATCTCAAGACTTTCCTTTCACCCACGTTTTCGTCACTGTTTTCTTTTTTTCCCGCTTTGTTTTTTTTCACACGCAATTATCGTCGAATTTCTCCTTCACTCTCGCGTTCAGTTTCTCTTTTATCTTCGTAGTCTTCTTCTATTCGTTTCTTTTCCGGATCTTCGATGACGGTTTAAAATGAAAGACGTGCTTTACAGACAATACGAATTGCAGTTTTTGTTGTCAGTGATGTCGAGAGAGACAAAGAAAAAGAGACAGATAAGAGATTGATTTTGTTGAATGACAAAGACAGAGATGGTTGTTTGAGAGAAAGATAGATAAGAGTTGTTAAAGTTGGTCGTTTTTGATTCAGTGTTATTTACAAGTGTTGAATGTTGAGTTGCAGATTAATAAAATAGTTCAAATAAGTATATCTTGGACCCGCGTGTGTGCTCCCGAGCGGCGGGAGCCGCAGAGTGAGCTAACCTGCGAATTCCGAGCCTTCGCTCGCAGCACACACGCAGCCCAGCGAGCAAGCGCCTCCAAAGTCCAAAGCACGTCGGCCAATCCAAAGCTGCCTTTTCACGCCCCACCCCGCCGTCCCAAACTACCCCACGAATCATCCCTTCCTCCTCAACCTCAAACCTTGCTTCCTTCTTCCTCGTCCTGTGCTTATCTTTTGTCTTTGTCTTCTTTCCTTCGTGCCTCTTCTTCTTTCATCTTTCTTTCTCTTTTATCCGCCTCTTTTTTTTGTCGTTGCTTTCTTTTGTCCTTGTCTTCGTCGCGCAACATTCTACTTTCACTGTACTTTTGGCCTCTCTAACACTGTCTCCTTTTTTCGACACTCATCCTTGCAGCCACGAGTCTCTCTGACCACCCCACACGAGAAGCCCTTTTGCCCTCTCCTCATCCGCTCCTTCCTCTCGAGTCCTCCCATTACATTTAGCCCGTGCTTTCGCCCCTTTAGCACCTTACATCTTTGGGCTATAAAAAAAACTGCCCATACATGCAATATGTTTTTATTTGCCCGAGCTGGTTGCGATGAAATATTTAGAATTATAAATATAGAGCTGAATATTTCAAATCTTGCAACTTATATCTGCATGATTATGATTATTTTGTGGATTCTAATTTTTGGAGCGGAAATCAGAGAATCTCACACGATATAAAACAATCAGATTTAATTAGAAAAATTATTGATAAGAAGTTTGTTCTATCTATTCTCTAATATAGGCAATGTTAATTTTAAATTTAATAAATATTGCTTTGCATATGTTTTACTATTATTTTGTAATTTAAAAAAGAATGAGATTGATAATTTTGCAATTATTATAACATATTTTAAATGTTATAAAATATTAAACATAAATAAATGTTGCATAACATTGAATAAAAAAAAGGAATATTGATATTGACTAAATGCATGATAATTGATTGAAAATCAACATGTAAAAGTCAAACTAACACATGACTTTGGTATGCGTAAAACAGCGAGTTCGTGTTAGAGTTACACTTTGTTAACAAACACAAACTTATTTTCGCAAGCTTGCAAAATGATGGCACTAGATCTCTCGGCTCGCTATCAATGAACAAAAAACGGGTGGTAAAAATCACTCTGGCGCCCAGCTTCATCCCTATCTAGAATCTGATTAATAGCCAGATTCCCCAAGTGTATAGCTGGATTTAAAAGATTATGTACGTTAGCATATATATGAACATAATAATGTACACGTATGTCGATACGTTGTATGTAAAATTTATTTCCATCATGTACGCTCCATACACAAGCAACATTGCATTATATGTTACTGTTTCACTATTTAAATTATCGTAATTTATCTCAACGTTCATGGTTAATGTTGGTCAAAAAAACAGACTAAAATTGGTGTCTTTCATTGTACTAATTCAATTGTTTTTATTCAGTGCAAATCGAACATTTTTTAAACCATTTTTTGTTTTGTTTTAAATTATATCTATTGTAATTATTTGAAAATTAAATGTAATTAGTCATTAATTAATGAAATTATTATTATCTATTCATTTGAACTTTCATTAAGTAGTTTAATTGATCGATAATATTACTTGGTAAACATCAAATAAAGTTCTTATTCATTAGGTTTATTCAAAAACACTTTTCTTAATAGATTTTCTTTTCTGTATATATGCTTTAAAAGGTTGATCTGAAGTTTGAGATGTGTGAGATAAAAACGAAACAAACGAATGACCACTTGAAATCTAGTGCAACATTGAGATCTGAGGTGCGCGCAATAATATTCTGCGAAAAGCTGGCGAGTCAGACCCTTTGCTTCGTAGGATTGCCTACGGCTTTCTCCACCCGATTTGTCGTTGTCAGCGAAACCAAGTAGACCTCGAAATAACATAGTTAGCAAAAAAAACGCATGTTATATTTAAAGATATTTTTATTGATAAAATTTATTATATTATTATTATTATACAAGAACTGTTTTTAACTGTTTTTAAGAACTTTTTAATATTATATATATATATAATTTCTTATAAAAATAGAATATCTGATCAGTGTCCAATTTCAATAATCAATTTAACCCATCAAAACACTATTAAAGTCCTAATAATTATTAAATTAAACGCGAAATGGATATAAATCAGAAATTTGAATAATTTGAAATATAACTGTTCTTCAATTATGTTCATCTAAGAATGATAAATCAAATTCAATAATTATTTTTTTATCATCTAATAGCGGTAAGACAAAGGACAATCAATTATGTAACTCAATAAAACTGGGTCACATATCAAAGTGTAGAGCCATCTCCGAAGTGTCCAACTTTTTTGGTGTAAGCTCGTAAATTACAACCGAGCAAACTACAAACCCTTCAGGTTTAACTAGAACTTTGGCAAAGAATGAAATCAAAATAATGCTTTTTCTTACACCTATTCTTGCCTTTATTTTCAACATTTCGTACATTTATTTTTGTACAGTTTACGCTGATATTGTTAAGTAACTAAAAATAAAATTACATTCATTCAAACTCTTCAGCAATTGTATATTGTTTTTGTTTTAATTAACAATTAAAACTGTGTTACAGTCATCATTATAATGATGCATTTTTCATTAACACGCTGTAATAATTTCATTTCAACATAAATGTAAAATCGATTTCATAATGTTATTAACGCCATCTTGAAAACAGTGTTTGTAATCGAGAATGAATTTAAGAGCTTTTTATTTCATGCATAAAAAATTTTGTTTTATAGAAGATTTTTCTTCTAAAGTCGCTAGTTTACGACATACTTTGAATGACAAAATGAAGAATTCTTACTTTTATCAATTTTTATATAAAATTTCTTCTCATAAATAAATTATATTAAAATGATAATACAACTTTTGTATCATTTTTCATCAATATTGTAATATTTTTACATGTATTTTACATTACATGTATTACATGTATACTCGCATTTCCCTATGTATGCGTCAGCTGAAACTGTTTTATTGCACTTTTCCTTTTTTGCCTGTCATGTTTTCTTTTTTCACTCTTTATTTCTACTTCTTTTTTCGCCATCTTCTTCCAATTTTCCTTTACGAATAGAATTTTCTGTTGGCTCTCATCTACGTTAGTTTCTCGTTGCGTCTCGCTATTCAAAATACTGTCATAGTTGGTTTTACATCCTACTTCCTTCTCGGCTCGTTACCTTCTTTTCCACATCCATTATATTAATTTAAAAATGACGCTTCGACTCTTCGATGTATCAATATTAAATTTCATTGAATACTTTCTCGTCTATAAGTGCGACACTTACAGTGTTTTTCAAAGAAATTTTAAACGCGAATTTTACAACTGTATTATTTTCATATAAATTTCATATATATTTTATGGTTTCTTGGCTTATAGGATTATAGTTTCTTTTTTAGAATTATTATTCTTACTCTTATTATATTTCCTCTTTCCCCATGAGTAATAAAAGCGATAAGATATATACAAAGATATAACTAGATCACTGAATTGTTTCTACATCAAAATAATATAATATTACTTTAATGATATAATATATAATCAATTTTTGTTAAAAAATACTAAAGAATAGAGCTGATTTAAAAAATTATCAACAATTACATAATCATAAAAATTACAATATAATATGATAAGAATTGTGATTATTTTCTATAAAATAATATCTGTAATAATCTAAATGCAATATTATTATTTATTTCAATGCTATTGTAAATATAAATGCACAATAATTGATTATATATACATCACGGGAAATATGGAGTGCTGAAAATGTATGGGTGAAATAATGAAATACATCTAATTTGTCATAAAGCTGTATATTTCTCGCTTTATTCTCAAAAGCAATCGATAAACTATCGGAAGAAGGGTCAGGACACGTATTGGTCCATTGTGCTAGGGCTGAGACCACAATGCATTAGATTTACAAAAGCACATAATGTCGGACAATTTGAATGAAAGACACGTACAATGTTTTGATACGCTTCTTTGCTTTATTCAACGTATGCTTTAAACTTGTGTGAGGAACGTTTGAAATTCCGGATGAATAGCGGAACAGGAAAGTCTGATGCGATTAAGACTACGCTACTTCGCAACACAGACAGAAACGCGCTTTTAACGTTTAAGTAGTTTTAACATGATATGGTCATACCTTGTCATTTAGTCAACTATTTTCATTAACAAAAACGATTTTTGATGCAAATTTATAGCATTTTGTTGATATCTATTAAAGGAAATAAGTAACGATATTTGTTTTCAATTCTTCAAACAAAAATATTGTTTAAACCGTTAGATGAATCAAGTATTATTAATGTACTGTATATATACATCTCTATCAAAGACGTAAACTATGATATGAAGCATCTTGTTTATGGTTATTAGAACCTGTCTACGTGTATTTTATGACAGATTAGAGATTCGTATAACTTGCATTTACGCGATTAAGTTTAGACGTAGTTATAAAATAAATTCCAAATTGACAAGCGTGATCAAATCTTGTTTAACATTATTTAAAGAGTATAATAGAAAAATAGTCTAATGGGAATTAATATATTTAATTAATATATTATTAATATTTAATTAATATAAAATTAATAAAAAAGCGTAAATGGATTTAGAAATTATTAATTTTATCAAGAAAAAAACGTGTGTAAAATGTAATAATTTTATATAAATGTTTCTTTAACGTCATTAAACTGTTATTTGAATAAATTATTTGACAATGTCGAGTTTTGAAATAGTAATATGAAATGCTTAACATATGAGTGACATTAATGTTTTGTTTTATTTTTGTTGCAACGAGTAAACGCTTTGTTCTAAAAAGAGAAACTTTTAAACGAGCAATTGAACGAATTCCGTTCTCAAAGTAAAGAAACAAGGCCTTGAGGCAGCGAGAGGTCGATAGTCAGAGAAGCAGTCAGTCTGAGACAGCCAGTCCAAGTCACAATAGAGGAATAGGCCGGACCGAGCGGTACAGAATGAGCCACAATAGAATACGATGGAATGCAAGCAGCTATATATATGTCCATGTATATATAGCTGCTACACACATATACGTATGCTATATATAAGTATGTATGGGAGCAGCAGATATACGTCTACCCATATCAGCGCATACTTTACAGCATGCCTAAGGCACAAGATTGCCCCAACAGATATTTGTCAGCATTATGAATTATCCAACCAATCGAAAATTCTTGGAGTAAAGGCATGAGAATGACCGAAAAGTGTCGCTTTCAACTCCCAAATGACACCTCAACCTCAAATAATAACACAAATAACTTCAACGATTACATTTAGTCTATGTCGGACGAAATGTTTATACTTTTCCCTTGCAATTCAACCACAGTGTCTTTTGGTTCATTAATGTTGCATTATTATTGCAACAACAATTTTGTCAGTATTCTAGAATATTCGATTGGCTTTTCCCAATATTGTACAATATATAGTAGGTTGAAATTATCTCTCGCTGTAAATTATGTGCATAATGTATTATTATATGAACCAAAAATTATAAACAAGAATACAAGATGAAAGTGAACATTTATTTTATCTAGTAAATGCTGATGTATTTATATATATATATTGATAATTTGATTCGACATAAAATGTTGTCGTTTATTCAAATACTAAACGTTTATAAAACATTGCTTTAATGAAATCAAAATGTGCTGTTGCCTTTCAAATAAATCATAAACACGATAAAACTACGCCAATGCATGTTATAACGCATTACATTTCAATCGCATTTAATATATTTAAATGAAACAAAATATAAATGCAAAAAAATTCCTTAAAAAATAAATTTGCATATCGTTTTCACCATGAAACATTGCAATTAGATACCATTTAATTTCCTATCGCGTATCCAAATTTCAGTTATTCTTACTCGTACATATAAAATACACGATTCTTTCTAATGGATTCTTGGGTCTACATAATATTTTATGTAACACAAAATATATTCTTACTCAAGCGCTGGTATCTTCGGTGATAAAAAATACTCGGTACAAATTATAAAATAATTAGACGCATGCATTTTTTATGCCAATAAATCTGTTTTATATAGAATTAACGACAAGAAGGGGATAAACCGTTTCCTCTCTTTCAAAACAGGAATATAGTTGCAAAAAGTGCGACGTCACGCGAGAAAAAGAAATGCCCGCACACTGTCATCGTCCGGGCACTAGTTGCATGATGAGGAGTAATCTCACCTCAGATATATAACATTCTCAAGCGTCTTGCATATGAAACTGAGCATGAGCCATTTGCTTTATATTTAACGGCAATTTTACGCTCGGTTGTGCGCATACGAGCTCAAACTTTATCGGCGTATTAGATCAGACAACTCGTACTACTAGTATTATCCTTTCATTTTCTTACTAATCTTACACGTTTTAAGTAAAAAGTCAATGTAAAGTGTGAAATGTCACAGCTTTATATTTCCGGTAATAAAATAAAAGTAAACTGCAGCGGTTAGTAATAATGTGTAAGAATAAACAAAGAGATGTGAAAGTTCATAAAACGAAAAATGAAGTAAAAGAAGAAATTCTAAATTTAAATTTAAGAAATCGAAATCAATCGGTATTTCAATTACTTAATCGATATAATGATTTATTATTCAATAATCTGTCGACTTTTAATGATCACGCGGTTTATGTATGTATTCGTGTGTTGAAGTGGTTGGTGAAAACACTTTCGTACAAAAAAATGATAATTTGATGGCGATTACACATCTACGAAAAAAAGAACAATCGCCATTTCTGGTAGCGTGGAAAGTTAATATAAGGTAATTCATGCAAGTTGAACAGTTTTTATCCATGAGCCAAACTCGCTGAAATTTAAATAACAAAGTCGACGGAGATAAGGAATGCACGGTTTTAGTATTTTTGAAACACTGAAACCGTCTTGTTTAATATCATAAAAATAGTCTTATACTTTATCGCAATTAAAAATATCATTAGGAAAATTAACGTTCAGTCATAACTTTAAATGCTGTTGAACAAAAAAAATAGTTGCGTGTCTTTAATATAGGTCTTTTCCATTTCTTCCTCTGTTTTATGTCATTTATAAATATATACATGTAAAACGATAAATGATTAAATTCTTACAAAATAAAAATACTGTTTGAGAACACGCATCCAATCCACCGGTTGAGAACTCCGGGTGGAAATAAAATAAAATTCTAAAATTAAATTCATCGCGAAAATTAAAATTGCTTTATTTTTTATCAAAACTTTACCTATTTCGCCTCCAAAACAATACATACATTAATACATACTTCAATCCATTAACCACTACTCGCGCGCTCGATAACACGCACACGCCCTACCTCACGCACTCGCTGGCTCGGTGAGTACGAGCGAGCCGAGAACTCAGACTCGATAGCAAATGCTTGCAGGCAGCCGAGCGGTCAAGCCGCTCCCGAGTGAGTATAATACCTATCCCTAGTCGCCTTTCCCGCACATCCTTCTCGCTCTCGTATTTGCCACGAGCTTCTCGGGCAATACCTGTGGCACCAGTCCCTTTGCCCAATTCGCGTGGGCAAAGCTAACTCGCAACTTGGACATTACATTTTTTTTCACTTTTACATTTTCGTTCATTTTTTTTTCCTTTTTTCACGTCAACTTAAAACCATGCGCATTTCTTGCATTGCTCTTTTGCTGCTTTTTCCGCTTCGCTCCTTTTTTGATGATTGTTGAAATTTAATTTTGCATAATTGCGTTTGCGGTCTTTTTTGATAAGTTGGTATATTTATTTTTCCCTTTTGAATTCATTCGTTTTGTCAAATCATGTGTTGTTGCTCTTCCGCTTTGCCTTCGCCACCACAAGTGAGAAGTTTTCGTTGCTGAATATTGCTG